>JAJSEA010000584.1:0-13764 GCA_026724345.1 Candida sp. AC06 | reverse complement strand
GTGGTGTTCAAAACCTTCTTGTTCTTCAACTTTAAGACAATGTTACTAATCAATTGAGCCTTCAAGCTAACATCGACGACTTGTTGGAAGGAACGCGTAAAGTGTGGGGAAATACCAATGGCGTGACCCCAACCTGAGTCATCAACGTTGATAATTTCACCGGATGATTCGACAACTTGGTCGTTTTCAAAGGTCAACAAGTTGGCAGTGGTGATCCAGTTCTCGTTGACGGAGACACTGTCGTCCTTGCCAACCTCACCTAAACCGTTACTGATTTCAATTTCCAAAGTTCTGTCCGAAGCTGCTTGGTGCTTCCAAAGCAATGGCAACAAACCAGTCACATCAACATCAATAGATGGAACATCAAAAGCATTGTACGAAACAACAGGAGACCACAAAGCTGGAGAAATACCACCGGTGAAAATAACTGGTTCTGGAGTTTGAGTGACAATCTTTTTGCCGTTAAAGTAGACGTTAACGACTCTGGCTGGTCCTCTGCCAAGGAACTGGTTGCCTTCATCAGCAAAAACGTCGGTGAACTTGTCAAGAACGTTAGAGTACCAGAACTCGTCAGCAGCGTTACCAGAAGTGAAAATAGAAAGCTGCAAACGAGTAGTGTTCTTAGAAACCTTTGGCAACTCAACGGCAAGTCTACCGGAGGCAAGGTAAACAATAGGAGCGACGTTAGGCTTAGAACTGAAAGTCAATGGGTAGACTTGGTCAGCTGGCTTTGGAGTAGCAAAGATTTCACGTTCTTTGTGGAATCTGTGGTGTGGAATATGTGGGTGGTCTGGATCATGTGGTGGGTGGTCTGGATCGTGAGGTGGGTGGTCTGGATCGTGTGGTGGGTGGTCTGGATCATGTGGTGGATGATGTGGTTCATGTGGTGGGTGGTCTGGGCCGTGTGGTGGATGATGTGGTTCATGTGGTGGGTGGTCTGGCTTCTTTGGCTTCTTTGGTTCCTTTGGTTCCTTTGGTTTCTTATCGTCATCACCGTCACCATCACTCTCACCATCACGCTTGTCCTTATTTCCCTTTCTGTGTTTACCAGCATGGTCACGATGATGTTCTCCTCCATGGTGTGGAAGGCTGTGGTGGTGTGGGCCAAAGCCATGGAAATCATACAAATCGATAGTCAAGGTGACATCAAAAGTACCAGTCAACTTGTCAGTCAACAAGTTGTCCAATTGGAACAAAATTGGCACGTTCTTCTTTTTGAAAAGCTTAGAGTATTTGGAAACATCCTTCTTCACGTCACTAAAAGTCTTACGACCACCTGGTTCAATGGTGGAAGTTCTCCAAATTTGGATGCCATCAACAAACAAATTAGCCAACCTGTCATACTGGACACCATCGACTTCAGTGTGCAAGGTCAAAACAACACCATCAAAGGAAACATCTGAAGGAGCAGTGAAGTTAACGACTGCTGGTTTGCCCCAGCTGTTGCCAAACTTGTGGTGTAACAACTTGGTGGAATACTTGGACTTACCAAAGAATGGAGGTGGAACAAATGGGTTGCCAACGCTGATAATTTCCCTTGCTTTAGAAGCATCCTCACCTTCTTGCTCAGAAGAACCGGTGTCAACAGTATCAATCAAGTTTCTGAAAAGTGGGTGGTGGTCCAATGGCTTGGTTGGAACTCTGCTGGTGCCAGAATCAAATTTAAAATGGGTCAACCCGTAGCGTAACTCGTCAAAGTTTAAGTAGACAAAATTCACAACATAAATGACGCTAAACAAAGCCAACAAGCGCAACACATGTTTGAACTTCCCGGTGCTACGTGGAACGTCATGGTTGACGGACTCTTCTTCAAAGGCGACCTTCTCATCACTGGTCAAAAATGGTTGCTTCTCATCTTCTGCGGCCTTTGAAATATCGGAATAAGGGGGTAACTCGGTTTGCCCTGATGGCAATTTCTCATCAGGTCTCTTGTCTTCGGCTGACATGGTTTACCTAATGAACAATGTAAATAGTTTGACCTAGCTAAATGAATACGTCAATGCCAAAATGAAAACAAGAAAGAGTGTTGCAAGGGATGGTTATATTTATATGGAGTTCCAGGAATTGTGGTTTTCTGGGTCATGAGCCGCAGTTTCGCTTGCCCCCCACCCCCCTTAGAATAAATCCAGTCAGTGAGTGCACATATCGCACAAATCCGGGTTTTGAAAACGGACCACGGAGAAGACAGACAGAGCCGGTGCGAGATCCACCACAATTCGCTTGTTTGTGCCCTTGAGCAAATTTTAGGGTATCCAGCCAATAGAACATCCACAACTGTGAGCCTGGCTGTGTTGGGCAAATGAATTAGCTCGAGGCTTTGAAAGAGGTATCCACGGTTTTTGGTCACCGTCCGCAAGGAAGGAAGCTACACAAAGTGGGACTCTAAGCATTCTATTTTTCTTGTGTTTCCCTTTTATTTTATTTTACATCAGTTCGGGTTCTCTACGTACGCTAAAATCCTCTTGAATAGAACTTCCAAATCCTGACTGTCCTCCAAGTTTTCAATGTTGGTTTTGATCAAGTCAATGACACCGTTGGTGAACCAGCTGTCGACGTTCAATATGATGCTCTGGTTGAGGATCTCAATAAACAACTTGACCGACAAAAATGGGTCTAAGCAGCCATCAGCCACACGCAAACACTTTTGGAGGCACTCCAATACACGTTTCCCATCATTCTCTTCATCTTTTCTCTCTTGGTTCCATAAATGAGCACATGCAAGAATGGCTCGGGTCACTTCATTCTTTTTCAGCAACTTGCTGGCATACAATGTCAACTTCGTGATTAAACTTTCATAGCTGTCTTTAGTCAAATTCTTTGTCTTGGCCAACGAATTAGCAATGGCCAAAATAGACTCAAATGCCAAAGATCCTCCCGAAAGCGAATCCCGGGGATTCACGTTAGAAGTGTTGCGGTTCTGGTGCGTCGACAAAATAAGGTTCTCCTCATAAATAACAAAGCACTGGGTAAACAACTCGTAGCACAATGACTCCAATTGCAATTGGTCAGTAACAATAGCAACATTCAAGTAAAACGCGAGTATCAAATCCGATGAGTATTCCTGGTGGTATTGATACAACTCATTGATAACGACAGACAAGTTCTTGAACTGCGACGTGAGTTGCAATTCTGATGTTTCGTCCTTCTTCTTCTGCTGCTGCTGTTGCAAATCCACATACCCGATAATTTTCAATTTGAACAAAATCTTGGATATCAACGTGGGGTAGGTAAATACGATATTTTCAAGGTTCTTGTTCAAATAAGTCTTTCTGACGTGCATCAAGTTGGAGATATTCTTTGCTGGATCTTCAGGACACTCCACCAACTGTACCACTTTGCAAATCTTTTCTTGCACCTCAAGGAATTCGGGAGTCACTAATAGCTCTCCGTTGTTGATCTTTATGGTTTTCGTTACCCCTAAGTTTTTGGCAGTGTCTAGCTTGCTTGGCGATTCCTTGATCAAAACCAAAAGGTACTTGAAAATCCCGTCTATTTGTTCCACATCACTCAACAACTCTTCCTGGTTCTCCGTTGCAAGTGCTATCACTTTATCTATAATTGCCAACGATATCTGTTTCTGTAAGTTTTTATTAGTTAATTTGTTGTAAAAGTCATAAAAGTTTTCCAAGTTCAACAAGCTCTTGATGGACTTGAAATGGGTAACTGGCACTATCAATAGATTCGACCACATCTCTTCTTTCTCTGCGTTTTCTTCCAGGTTGCCTAAGTTCTTTTCGGCAAATTTGTAGATGACATCCAAGTTGGTTAAATTTTCAGGGTCAAACGTCAACAAAAGACTAATCAATGACTGCAAAAGCAGCGAGTGTTCTTCTGCTGGTAAGTCTGGATCCAGCTCGCTGAGCTTTGAGTAAAAGTTCCAGAATGCTTGGAATAGTTCATCGATATTCACATTGTGCAACACCGGTTTCTCTTCCACGCTCAAATCGGAAATGTCATTGGCAAACTTCTCGTAGGCTATGAATCTGTCAATCAATGCTTGCACCAACTCGCTCTTTCGCAACATCGGATGAAGGTTGACGAAAACTTCATTTAGTAACTTGTCCAAAGTGGCAAAATGGAAATCGTCCGGGAACACCTGGATCAAAACGTCAATCAAGTAGCTCTGTGCCAAATGGTCACGACACTGGATGATTTGTTCGGTGACGGTAGGAAATATCCTGTCCTTATAGTACTCCACCGCCGAGTACGACTCATCTCCCGTGTAATCATCGATGATCTGAGACAACCTAACTAAATTGGAGCCCACAAGGATCTTCAATTCTTTTCGTTCACGGTATCTCAACTCACGTTCGGAAGAGTGGCCCTGGTGCTGCAATCTCACCCAGAGCTTGTTCATTTCAATGAAATTGGCTATCAAAAAGTCCATCGTTTCTTGGAAATCAGCCTGGTTGTCAAAGGGCAACAAGTTCTTTGTGCGCTGTGACAAATAGTATCGCAAGAACAATCCTCTAATTGGGTGCTGTACTCCGTGACACATCTCAATCATATCCTTCATCAAGTCCTTGGTTGGTGCCCCTTCAATTGACATGTACGTGGTTCCGATAACAATCATCATGTATAATCTAGGGATGATGTTACCCGAGTACTGCACAATCTCGTATAGATCAGCTAGGAAAGCCGAGCCGTTGTGCTCCTTGTTGTTCTTTTTGGCATTCTGTCTCGCAGTGTGGGTATTCAACAAATACGCCGACAACGTTTCCAACGAATCAAACACAAGCATGTAGATCTCGTAATATTGTTTGGGCGTCAACGAATTGGTTCTCAATTCACTGAGGAAATTGGAACAGTGTTTTAGAGCCGGTAATAATTTGTTATCGTTGAGATCATGCTTCATTAGATTGGATTGGCTCTTGATGTTGTTGATACAACTCTGAAGGATCGTCTTCTGTTCATTTGCTGACAATGGCATTGATAACTAAATGATGGATTGACGAAAGGTGGGGGGAGGTGTAGGGTTTCAGTCTATGTGTCTATTTGGCGGGAGGCGTGGGAAATACGTTGTTGGCTTGTTTGTCTGGTGGTATCAAACTTTTTTCTTGAGCTCTTTCTTTTTGTTCGCCTAATTTCCGTCTTTGGTGGTAACATTTTGCTTTTTACCCTGCCTGGAGGGGGGCGCCCGCTGCAAATTAAACGATTTCTGGCGATTATTCGGCTGCATGACAAGCTCTGGCTATTGGTGCAAAAAAACAATAGGATTGGAAGGTTTATATTAAAAGAAATTACAATAGAACTATGTATACAAAATAATGAGTTTCCCAGTTTGATGAACAAAAACAATAACTTGAGTTTCTATATATGAAAAGAAAAACAACCACTGTGTGTGTGTGTGTGTGACGAACAAGAAGGAATGGAAGTCTATGAATCATTTTTGTTTAGGATTGCATTTTTGGGCTGGTCGAGGGGGGGTTGGAGGACTTCTAACAAAGAACGTAGTCCCCCCGTTGTTGCCCAGATGGGGTAGTAATGAATAATACAAAATAACAACTTTTTTATTCGAACTTGATTAATTAATTAGCAATAACAAAGAAATAACAGAATAACCACATAAAGCAAGTGGTAGGATATTTGACAACGTGGACGAATAAAGAAGGAATGGCAGGCATGGATAGTCAAAAACTAAACAAAATGAGCGACTCTTAGTCAAGTAAGGCAGAGACGGACATTTTCTCTTTGTATTCCTTTTGATCACTCAGTTTCTTTAAAGATTCATTATCTCCTTTGGAGTTACCGACGTCTGTGTCCACCTCTATGTTTTCTTCGCTGGTTTCACTCCTATCGGGACCGCCTTCAGATTCTTCTTTAACCGGTAAATTAATCGAAGTGGAGCTGGCCGAGTAGATCTTCTTGTAGGATGTAGTAGGCGAGGTCACAGATGACGTGTTGTTATTGGGCACCGCAGAATTGTGGAGTGAACTTATGGATGAAACTGAAAATCTTGTCAGGGGAGTTAACAAAGGAGAATTGAAAGACGAACCTTGTGACTCGTTGCGCTTGTGGTTGCTGTGATCCTTGTTCAATGGGTTCGGAAACAAATCGGAAGCAAACGCACTTGATCTTCTTGAAACTGCTGATGAATTGTTCAACAACTCAAAATGGGTGATCGAGTTATTCCTCGATGCAGCGTTACTCAACAGCAAGGGAGAACCACTGTAGGACGATGTACCGGTTCCATGACTTCCACTAGGTCCACTAATGGAAGTACGGGCAGAATGGGCGTTGAATAAGTTGGTATGTGATCCACTGTGGTGACTGTGCATTAACGACGATGTGACACTCGAGTGTCTACGACCAAACTGGTCGTCTATCAATCTGCGTTTATTGTTCAGTGCGATTGGTGGTAATGTCGTGGTGGAGTTGATGTCAAAACTTGCAGATCTGTGGTTGCTTGTTTTCAAAGGTGAGCCGCCCGCAGCTTGGTTTGTTTCTGGTGCCGGCGTCGAAGTTGATGTTGCAAGCGATGTAGACGTTGGATGCAACGCCTGGGATATGCTGGGGAGTGCCTTTTCCTGCTCTTTACCAAACATCGATGTGTTGAATGAGATTTGTGGTAATTGATAGTGAGGGTGGTGTTGTTGTTGCTGTGGTGGTGGTGGTATTTGGGATTGTGGTTGTTGCTGGTAATATGCTCCGGAATTTGGAGCACTAGATGGAGGGGGAGGCAACATTGAGCTCTTGCCATCGGCATTGGCGCCCGCTATCGAATTCTCTGGAGTTATTTCATCCTTCTTGATCTCGGAAAGTGTTGTGTCACTGGAGCTTGGATGGGTCGCAACACTGGCTCTTCTCCTTCTGTTGGCTCCTCCGTTCCACCAGTTCTTGATGGCATTGTCTGATCTTCCATTCAAGTGACGTGAAATCTCTGCCCATTTCTTCCCGTGTATGGCCACCAACTTTTCTATTTTGGCCCCTTCTTCTGGCGTTATTGGGGTCCTGTTCAACGAGGGTTTCAAGTTCTGGTGGTAACGCTCACGGCATTGCTTGGCCGTACGGCTCTCAAGGTAGTTGGCGATTCTGACCCAGTTGGATGCACCGTGTTGTTCAATCAATTCCAAAAGTCTTGCATCTTCTGCGGGGCCCCATGGTCCTCTTTTGTGCACATGCGAGAGAGTGCCTGGTTTGTGTTCCGTTGGATTTATGTACTGTTGGTGCTGGTAGTACTGGTCCTGCAGCAGTTGGATGTGCTGCTGTATCTGTTGCTGCTGCAAGTGTTGTTGTTGTTGTTGCTGTTGCGGATGTTGCTGTTGTTGTGCAGGCATGTGGACTGACTGTTGTTGTGCAGCCTGAGGAGGAACCACTGCAGTCAATGGCGCAGGTGGTGGAGGGTGGTACAGGTTATTTGGCTGGATAATCATTCCAATTGGGGGCAAGGTCTGGTACTGTGGAGGATAAGGGAAGCCGACATGCTGTGACTGCAGTTGTGGGTGGTGGTGGTGGTGCTCCTGTTGAAAAGTGTTCGGGTTCTGGTGGATGTGATTCGGTGTGGCCAGCAGGGGAAGGTACTGGTCCGATCTATTGAACATAGCTAGTGGAGTAATCTTGGATGCGGGTGTTTTTGCAAGAGCAAGTCGAGTGCTAAAGGGGGGGATGGAAGTGAAAAATGGCAACAACGAAAACTGAAAGCAGTGAAAGCAAAAATAAAAAAAAACTGGGTTGATATGGAGTAAAAGTACAACAAAAAGGAAAAGTCCTGAAACTTATTATATGGATTTGTTTAGTAATACGATATTTGGTGATTGGAAGATAATTATTCGTAGCGTTTTATACTTTTTTTTTTCTCTCTCTCTGTCTCTTCCGCTCACTGAGTTTCTCTCTCGTTCTCAGTTTCTGACTCTCTTTGTCTCGTGTTCTGTGTGCGTGCGTGTGTGAGTGTGTGTCTGCGTGTGGGTGGGTGGGTTTTTTTTTTCCTTTTCTCTCCTTGGAATTCAATTTCACCAAATTATTGTTACTTTTTTATTTATTCTATTTTAGTTGCAGTTGTTTGTTTTCTTATTTGTTGGGGAGCGTTTGTCATAAATCTAAAAACCAGCCAATTGAAATTCTCCGTCTCTTGAATCTCTTAACTTTAGGGGGGACAGTGGGTCGGTGGTTGGGAGTGTGGATTTAACTTGCACTTCTATTTTTCTGACCCAAGGGCTAAATTTTTTTTCACACCTTCTATTATTTTTTTTTTGGTGCTCTGTTTTAGATCCGATCGGATATAGTGATTAATCTGGGTTGGTTTGGGTCCTGACTAAAACTCTAGGTGAAGTGCTATTGTTCTGTCGAAGGAAAAGTTTTAACTCTAATATTCCAAAAAGCAAGAACGAAAGAAGCAGATTTAGAATTAAGAAAGCGGAAATTTGAAAACTTTGAGAACTTGGTTGAACCGGTTGATATTTAAATAATTTCTTGACATTTGTCCTACCTACCCGTTTTGACGTTTATTCCACCTGCCTCTAAGTCACTGGTTTTTTTTCCATCATTTTTAGTTTTGCTACAGTTGTCATTTAGTATTTTTTGACTTTGGATACCGGGAAAGGTTAAAGGAAAGCCATAAGACCGTTTGGCATACAAACTAATCCATTAACCAGAAGATATGCAATGTATGGCTCTAATATAACCGCTAGGAGTAACAGGGAAAAAAAAACAACTCAAGACGACTGCAGACGCAGAGTCTAAAGTAATGTCGTACCCAGAGAGAATAATCCATCCTAGAAGCAACAAAAAAAAAGCCAAATGCTGTCTCACTGCGACATTCTTTTGCACCACGCCGACATTTCGCCCCCAAAACCTTCTTCCCTCCATCACCAGAGAGCAGGAGGGCAATATCTGGCCAACTCCAGCCGAGAACGAACCAAATGTCAGTAACCATCGACATGTCCGAGGCCAAAGTTTTTCCGTTTATCGTCCTGATGGGGTTCGATATCTTGCCCACGAGACCCAACATCATACGTTTTCCTGACCATGGTTTTTTCTTTTTAGTCAGAATCCTCACACTCTTGCTATTCGTGACCCTGTAGACTTGCATTCTCATTCTGCAGAGCTATTTTTATCTGAATGGGTTATCCACATTCCTGATTGATTAATTGCTCATGTTTCAAACACGGGTATACGTAAGGGGTCTACCTTGAATCAAGCATGCACCCAAAGAAAAAATGCTAATATGAAATAGATAATACGTGGTTTCAAGAACAAATGTTATGCAACCACCCAACGAGAGAACAATAGCCATCTTCTCTCTCTCTCTCGCTCTCGCCCCCCCCCCCCCCCTCCAACTGTCCGACAATCCGAGTCACCCCTGACAATGACATGATGGTGGAACGGACTGATAGTGGAATGGAATCAAGATACACATGGTCTAAAAAAATCTCAGCCGGGTGAAAGTCTATCTCATGGCAACCCATTGTGTCACCTAGAGAAGCAAATCCTCGTTGGCACGTCTGGCCGTCCCAACAGTCAGCAGTTGACGATAGTCGTATTTACATTCAATTGTAATACTTGCAGTGGATGGTGCCCCCTTTCCGTCAATGCAAAAATAGTTGCAAAGGCATTTATTGGTTTCAGAAAACTGCAAAAAGTGAACAAAAAAGAACCACCACCAATACTCTGGCCAATGTTGTAATTTTAACTGCAAAATGCACAAAGACCAAACAAAAGCCAGAAAGAGAAACGACTAAAAAAACAGTGGTGGTCCTTTTGGGTACACAAAACCGCCCTGCCGTTTTGTGATATTTTAGTTGGCCAGACTTAACTATGGTGGCTATTAATGCCCACTAATGTTTGCTGGCAGCCAGAAATGACGTAAACGATTATAAATCCTACCCAACAACACGCGGACCCGCCTAAACTGTATTACAATCTGCAGAGAAAACACGCTCAATTAGCGAGGACGGTACGAGAGAGTGTGAGCAAGAGAAGGTCGAACGATGAAGTATCATATGATCCCAGAGATACAGAAGAGAGGGTTTTTCGATTTATCATTAGATGTGTTGTACAAAAATGCGTCAATCTGATACATCGCGAGAACAATGGCAATGGCTAAAATTGACAGAACGACATTTTTGTCTTCTTTATGGCTTTTTAAACCGTGCTTCACACTTTTTTTTTGCCCTTCCTTTGTTTGGCCAATCTATAGCTCGCTACTTTGTGTTGAAAGGAACTCTCACCGAATACCCGATGCCCCAAAGCGAAAGTCTCTTTTTGTTTATTTGCTTGTCCTCTTTGTCAAAAACCCATCTGTCCTTTGTCAAAAAAAATGGAGAACCCAACTTAAGTGTCTATACATAGCGAGTTTCATGCACGAGCATCAAAAAGCAAAAGGTTTTCCTGTAGTGTGTGTGTGTGTGTATTTCCTTTCTTCATGTACGTTGTGGGTTAGCAGCAGCATATTGTGCGGTAACGGGTCCTTGACTTCTGCCAGACTAAAACAGAAAACGGAACATAAAAAAAAGTAAAACACAGATAATAGAAAGTTAAAAACGCTACAGGATAAACGTTGAGTCGTAGCGCTAAAGGAAATATACCAACGGGAATAACTCAAAGGGATTTACAGGCAGGAAACGTTTCACTGATATATACTACGTCCTGCGTTGAAATCATACGATCAAGGTCCCACAAATTCCCGGTTGAGAATTCTCTCAGCACGACACCAACACGTCCTCTCTTATGCCCACCGCGTTATGTAATAGACACGGGTATAAGCGTCCGTGTAATGAGCATTCTAGAACGGGCGAGAAAAAGGAGGGCAACGACAACAACACCACCAGCAACAACAACAATGCAACGAAATAAACGGGGTGACAGACAATGGGCTAAGAGGAATTTGGGGGATCCCTCTGCGGTTAGTCTAATTTATTCCATTTTGCCTACTCTCGCCAGAAACTTTATAATGGGCTATAGAAAAACCACTGCAAACCAGAAACACAATATTGTTGAGTCTGTTATAAACGATTCTTCCCACTCATTCATCACCAAGAGCGCCTAACCGCATGATGCAAGGCAAGCGCCAACAAAAGAATCACACAAACCGAAGGTTCAACAAAAAAAAAAAAAAACGACAACCACGGTTGTAAGTGGCAGGTTAATATTTTTTTATGGTATCCAGGGTACATAACCATGGATCGGATTTAAACACAGGAAAAATAATACCTCACAAAGCCGTGAGCTCAGCTAAACCCGTTTTCCCCCATTAGCTAATTGTTAGATAATCGCGAAATAGAGAAACAAAGGAAATATGTAGGACCAGCCAACCAACCAATCCGAAGGTGGCACCCTATTGTCCTGCCTGCTTCATGCAGCCACTTTCTCTTCCCATTAGAGTTGGTGAAATTCATCCCAAAACCATCCAAACAAAGAAAAAAAAAGGAAATAAAAAAGACACAAGAAATATGCAAAACAAGAAAAATAGGAAAAAGAGAGCCAACAGGCAAGACGTTCAGGCAAGTCCCACCAGCTAGAAGCTCAACAAAAAAAATAAAAATCCTTTTAAACCGTGCTTCTAAAATGTAAGGTTGCAACTCCTTCGGAAACCCGATAGCGCATTCAGATCTACACCCAGAAGGAATTATTCCATGATAAGAAACAACAGCACGCGGGGGAGGGGGTGGGGGGTATCTGCAACTAAGGGGGCTTGCTCATTTGTAATCAATGACATGGGGGGGGGGGGGGGGGGAGAATTTTTTAGTCACAGCGATATCTGTCTAATGACAGGTGGAGAGACGCACCAATAACCAAAGAGGGTCATGAGTTGCCATGCTCTCTCTCCATTCCCTCTCTCGCCCCCTTTCCCCCTCTGCTTCCCCTCACAGGTTCCAAAACCGGTTGGGGAGGTTGTTGGCAGCGACGTCGACGACATTCTTGGTCATCACTGAAACACGAATAAGTTTTAGATGAGGCACGACGTATCCTCGTCCTGTTTGGAACCCGTTACAAGTTCAAGGCGTGAGAGCATAGAGCGGTTCTCGGTCGGACATGAAGGATCCAATATTTCCGTATGTCACGTGGTGTATAATGCTACCAAATGTGCAGTGATCGAATGAGTTGGAGGTGCACAGGGACTGTGGTAAGGGGAAGGGAGAGGAGTGATGATACCAGTCTGAGGTAATGAAAATCGCTCCATTAGGTGTTACTAGAAGAGATATATGACTAGCACCATCCTTCTTTTACTGTCACCTCTCGAATTTTCAGAGGGTCCAAACGTCTCAACAATTAGGCAGCTTGTCCGAGTGGTTAAGGAGAAAGATTAGAATCGCATTTCATTTGTAACTATCTTTTGGGCTTTGCCCGCGCAGGTTCGAATCCTGCAGCTGTCGTCATTTTCTTTTTTTTTGCACCTTGTAGCTAACCTACCTACCTGCCCTTTGTGTGTAGACGAAAGGTTATGCGGCGTTGGGGCAAATTTTTTTCTTTATTTTTTTCAGGTGTTGATGAAGCGATGAGCGTGTTCGTATTTTTCGTTCGCGGCGACAGCGCGAAAGAGATCGACCAAACGCGTGTCCAAAGGCACGTGACACTTTGATGATGTTGTGATTGTGATAGAACAACATGCAATACAGAGCAGGTCCTGCACTTGTAACGTCCCCCAATTGTGACTGTTTAGCACACCACGTGCAATCCTACAATTAATTTAGAATTTTTTGGGATCTTGCAATATCCTGGGGCTATTTCAATTACCTTTCCAGGCATCTATTACTGAAACGTCATTAATAGTACATTATTCTCTATACAGCTCTCCCCCCCCCCCCCCCCTTAGATAAACCCGTGCCTCAACTTTTATTGGTTTCTGATTAGCCCGAATCACATGAAGAGGCTGTTATTGGTAAGCGTTTTCCATTTATTGTTGGACGCACCCCATGTCGAAAGTTTTGGATGGGGATGGAATTTTTAGACATGAAATTATGCGCGTAACCATTACATGAAGGTACATGGACCAGGCATGATTGATTGATTATGCTATTATTGTCTTGGATCTGCAAGTGCTAACTTTATTGCACGCGCTTGAGTGGAAGAAGTTGTGGCCCCGATGGGAACAAGCACCCGCCTGTCCGTACATCTCTGCTTCCCATTTATCCTTCGATTTCTTTCAAGTACTCTTCTAGATCCTCCTCTTCGAAAATAACCTTGACCATAAGGGAACAGCTGGGACACACAGCTATGTCTTCGCCATCTTGCATGTCGTAGATGCTAATGGCAAACTTGTCGCCACATGGACACGGGTACTGGAAAATCTGCTGGACTGGATCAAACGTGAAGTCTTCTATTTCTATCTCGTCATATATCGTTTCCATCACGGGTTGGTAAAGCTAGGTATTCTCCTTAACGGGGACTTCCTATGGAGTTCTTTCTCGTCGTAGTCTGGTTTGGTTCAAAGAGAAATCAAAGCAGAGTGACTCTACTTTTTTTCTTTTTTAATCTTGTGCTATCAAAAGACCAAAATGGCAAAAAAAGAAACGTTAGTTCCTGGCTCATGTGATGAGGGCACTAACCCTAGACTTGAACTACTTGCACGTGTGCTAATAATGTACAGGATAGCGCGAAACACCAGTAGTTTTTTCTAGTGCGATAAGCTTAACTATGGCGCACGCTACCAAGTCACTCGCCATACATTTTTTCTGGCCCCATTCACACGCACCGCATTTGTTAGACGTAGTGTGAGGGAAAACGTCGCAGCAAGCTGTGGGAGAGAGAGAGAGAACACACAGAGTGCGCAGACAGTGGTAGGGCAAACCTTTCGCACCAAGCTCCAGGCAAAATAAAAAAAATTTT
>JAJSEA010000583.1:0-13769 GCA_026724345.1 Candida sp. AC06 | reverse complement strand
AAGGGCAAACTTTGCCAAAAAAAGAAAGAAGAAGAAAAAGATGACTCTGAAAAATTTTCGCTCCGCTGCGTTTGGTGGTCTTTATATATTGGTGATACCGTTAGATGAGCAGAGTCTGTGCAAAAGAAAAATTTTGTGGCGCCGTATGCAGGACATCGAGAATTCTTATTTTTTTTCTTTGCAACGCGCTGATGGCCATCAAATCTCTTAATAAGCTGATTTGTAATCATTGGCGATATGAGAGGGGGGCACAGTTGGTGTCATTGTAGACATCGCCTGCTCAAAGGGGAGTTCAACCTGAGCTGGAACCCAACTGTGAGGTGGGATTTCAAAGAGATCGCTTGGTTGTGACAACGAGGAAGGTTATGATATCGGAAGTCCCATCGGATACCACCTACTATCTCTATAATCTACATCTTAAATCACAAACGTCTTCCGTTGGTACATTCCCAAGATAACACTCTCACTCAATCTTGGGTAATATCGTCTGGATTCTTGGTGCCTGACTAAAAAGTTAGTATTCATTCATCCTTCGTCGTTGTCATTTCTATTTCAAATCAGTGTAGCGGTTCTATTCTTGGATTTCATTACGGAAAGTTCAAAAGTTAAATCGTGCTAGTTTTCTCATCATTTGAAATAAATAGAAACGAAAGTATTCTTCAAGAAACATACGCTTCAATTACTTTGATTGCAAAAAGAAAAAGAAATGGATTATGAAACCAGAAATTTTTCCTTGCAACTTCAACAACCATGGCTGAACTGACAGAACTGGAGAGAAAATTTTTCAAATGTCGTGTGCGTGGTGATAATCTGACGCGCCGGATAAATTCGTAAACGTCACTCCGGAAAATACCCTCCACTCACACACACAATGCATGTCAAAAACAAAGAAAGCCATTCTTTTATATATACTCCCCCTTTTCCAAAAAAAAAATCAAAAAAAGTACTTAACAAATATACATAAACTACAAATCATTTGCTTCGCTTGTGGTGTCAAATATATATGATTTTTTTTTCTTTAATTGTTAACCAGAACTAAGGAATGCTTTCAGATCACCCCACTGGCAGGATGCTGCTGCTGGGGCTCCCTATTCTGCTTCTCTTTTATTTGTCTAACAATTTCTTCAACTCTCTTCCAACCTTCTTGTCTATTGGCCTCACGTTGCTTCTGTTCAGCTAACGATTGGTGATAAAGCATCGTGCAGTGGTCGTATAAAATTGGATTGTGGTCCATAAACACTTTCAAAGCACCATATGCTAATGAATGAATACTTCTGTTCCAGTTGGATGTGGCCGAATTGTGTGGCAACAATCCGTTGGTCTCATCAAATGCGCCACCAAACTCTTCACCCAATGGGTTGTTTGGATTGTGGCCACCAGCACCACCTCCCATGCCGGTAAACAGATCGTAGTATTCTTCATCAGACATTTCATTACCATTCATATCTGTGCGTCCTTGCATGCTATCGGGGTTACTGGAACTGTTGTTACTGTTGTTGTTGTTGTTGTTATTGTTGTTGATGGATGCATGCACTTGGAAGATGTTGTAGTGTGGGTGTGATGGGTTGTTCAAACTTGGACTAATGCCTTGCTGCAAGTCCTGTAATACCAACCCGCTGTCAATCAAGTTCCCATTGGCGTCTGTTGTGGCGTTGGGGAATTGTGCCAATTTTTGCTCCATGATACCATTCTCAATACCAGGCTGAGTGGCATTTGTCAACTCGTACAAAGCGGCAAATATGATTGGCAAAACAACTTCGGCATTCTCAGTGATCAAGGTCAAGAAGTACTCGTTGGACCAGTAACACAACACCTTTTCACTGACTTGGAAGTGTGGGGAGCTTATACATTTGGACAATTGGGCAAACAAAGGAATCTGAATCTTGATAAATTCATTAGGCTCCATGACCTCAAAAATGTCCTCAATTTCATTCAAAAACATAACCTCTTTAGGACTGTTGATCTTTGGCCAGTATCTAAGCAATCCCATGATAACATCTTCAGTCAATGAAGGGTCCTTCTCTAAGAATTGGACAATACAGTATGCCAATTGTGGGTGGTACAACGACAAGCATTTGACCTTATGCAAAGGCATCAAAACTCTGACCAAGAAAATCTTGTGCTCGTCCTTCAATGGCAAGGCAAACCCATTGATAATGGAACCCAAAATCTCCAACAATTCCCCAATACCGTTAAACCTCTCGGTTTCATAAACAAATTGTAGGAATACATTATTTATCGACTTTCTGATAAAACTTCTCAAGCTCAAAAACTTACCATAGATTCTGTGCAAGGTAGTTTTCAAGCAATCGCGTTCTCTTGGATCTTCACTGTCAAACAATTCCAATATCCTCAAAATGAATTCGTGGTCAATGTACTGCTTGGCAATCTGGTGCTGGAAGTCAGGCAGTTCGATAAATCTCAAGAAAAACTCATAGATGGCTTGCATGTGTGGCCAAGCTAATTCACTAACTGGTTCGTCTTCATCTGGATCATATATGTCGCCCACGGGGTTGACTGGCGGTGGGATGGGACGGAAAAGATTCTTTTTAAACATGGTGACAACGTGTTTGTACATTTCATCCGTGTAGGTGAAACGGTTGTTGGATATAAAGGCAATCAATTCCTGCAAGGTTATTCTCTTTATTTCCTTGCCCCTGATATCAAAAGTAGGATCACTGAAATCAAACATGATGTTACACTGGTCGATTTTCTGGATAAACAACTGGATTTGTTCTTCAGGCAACACTTCATCAAAGTTTGGCAACTTGATAATCTCCTGGTACCTTTCTGAACTGGTTGGTTCGAATCTTGAAGATGAGTGTCTTTTTGGCGTCACAATCAAGTCAATGTCGATTTCTTTACCAGGAGTTGAAATATTCGGGTTCAACTGGGAGTAATGCGCGCCGGCACCGTGTTGGCTGTGGGACGCCTTGCCCTCATACTGATGCTGGTAGTTGATTGGAGACGTTGGGGTAGGAGTGATTGGCTGAGTCAAGTTGAATGATGGCGCAGGGCCCCCACCGACTCCTGGTTGGTGCTGTGGGTGCTGTTGCTGCTGCTGCTGCTGTTGTTGTTGTTGTTGTTGTTGTTGCGGGTTGTTGAAGTTCGCGTTCAACGTCGAAGCAGATGCAGGTGATGAGGATGAAGATGTGTTTGGGTTTGGCTGGGATGGGGAGCCAAAGACGTTTCCTGATGGATCATCACTGACGATTATCTTGGGGGACTCTTGTGTAGGCAGGCCCTGGGGTGAGGTGGCTGACGTCATAGTAGTGTTGCTGTTCCCAGACTTTATGGAGCCGGCACTTGTAGAGCTGTTGTTCCTGGAGGGGCTGGGCGAATTCGACTTTAACGATGCCGACGAGTTTGTCATCAAGTTCTTGGAGCTTTGCAGCGACGAAGAGGTGGACAAGCTCAGGCCGCCTGGAGAGGTGGCTCTTTTTTCAGGCTTGTCCTTTTCCTTGTCCTTCTTGTCCGTCTTCTTGCTGGACGATTGACTCTTGTTACGAGTCAATCTGTTCTTAAATCCTTTCATCATTTTGACAGGAGGTTAATGTGACTGGAAAGTACGTGTTCTTATCTCCACAAACGATAATCAATAAAAAGTTCAACTGCAGTGGTTTCTCTGTGTCCAAATCACTTTTTTCTTGTGGGATACGAGGGGGGGTGTCGAAGTGCTTGAGGCAGGTGGTGTTGTGTTCTTGTATAAGTGTCTAATAATTGGATAAGCTATGTAGGTACTTGATATGTGTCTCTGTTGATTGGATGATAAGGAGCAGTGCCGTGTGGAAATAGGTACGTGTGTTTCAAGTTGTTGGCTGAAATTATCCAATTTCGTTGAACTTTTTTTTTTTTTCCTTTTGAGTTGTCTGTTGATTGTTAGAGTGTGAGAGACTGACAGAGAGAGTGAGGAAAATTTTGTTGTTGTTGGAATTCATTTTTTTTCTGTGTTTGTTTTTTTCGTGTACCCATGAAAAACGCCCTATTTAAAAAAAAAAAAAAATCTGGTGTCCCGTGCACGCCAGCACTGCTTCTCTCTCTCTCTCATTTCATTCCCTTAGGCGGTCGAACTACCAGCCCACATCCTACAGCATCAACAATAGCACACAGACGCACAAGCACACAGAGAAGGCTGTGGGTGGGTGAAACGGGTAAGTGGTTATGTAGCAATGACCCATTGAAAGCAACCACAACCTACTGGAATTGCTCTTTAGTGGAGATTCATCCACACCCAAAAAAAAAATAAACCCCACTATTGTAGCACCCAGGGTCAGAGTGTATACAACCGAAAACCCTGATAAGCAGAAATGATAGAAGCACGGAAATGGTGAGTGAAAGCAAAGCTAAAAAAAAGAAAAGTGCTAGTTTCATCAAGTACAGAACAATGGTAGGCGGATGTCGTTATGGTTGTCTGTCTATGGTGAGTGGTTGTTCATGCTCTCTCTCTGTGTGTGTATCATCTTTAAGGCTGGTGTGATTAGTCTGTTTGTTCATGCCTAAGAACATTACGCAATTGTACATTGCCGCCTCTCATTGGGATTCCATGCACGGAATTTTTTTCCTTCCTTTCTCTGTGATAACGCTGGTGTATACTGCTTCTATTTATACGTCCTGTACCTCCTAACCACAGTCTGGGCTTTTTACCCTTCTGGAAGTGCTCCCGAAGTCCATGTCATTTCATTGTTCTCGAAAACTGGCTTTCGATACTGCATGCTCCACAGTATGAGAACTACCAAGAGATTTGCCCTTTTTACGACTCTCTCTCTCTCTCTCTCTCTCTCTCTCTCTCTCTCTCTCTCTACCCCGGATATCCCAGAACAGAACATAATGCATTAATGTTAAAAGAAAATTGAAAGTACAAACCTATATACTCTCTTGTCCGTTTACTTCGTGTTGTGCATGACATAGCTCAAGTAGGTATTCCAGCCAATGCTGATCACATTGACGGCCATCAACCTAAACTCCACAGGAATCAAGTAAAAGTTGGCAAACTGGAAGATCGGCCACACCAACCAGTTGCCCTTCAAAGTAGTCCACCAGCTCGTCTCGAACTTAGTCACAATATTTTCCACAAATGGCTGCCTATTCTCCAAGATGGTCATGGCACTGTAGTACAATGGGATCCCGATGAATGGAGCAAAGACCAACTGATCTGCCATCACCCGTAGGATCGTGGATTTGGTTCGCTCGTTCTTGCCGCCCCCGGGCCACACAATCTTGGTGTTTAACAATTTGTACCATTTGTCTCCAACGGGCGCAAATATCAACGCTCCGTAGACTATTGCTCTTAGGTTTCGATAGTAGTCAAACGGCTGATCTGGTGATTGCGGGAATAGGAATTGGGCAAGGACGTCCCCTGTTCCTAGTAATATCCCTGTGGTTACCGCGTTCGTGGCAAATGGATGCTTCTTGAGCAACACGTTGTATCTTCTAAACATATGCTTCATGGTTGCAATGGGTAATGGGGGGTAGTTGTAATAAATAAGGCAAAAGGATGTTCCCTCTCTGAGTATTTTTGTTTTCGAGTCTATTATTTTTCAATGATGAGATTTTCTGTTCTCTTACTCGCACCAAACCAGTCATCGATCATACTTCCGGTTTCTCTCAATCATAGAACACGTAAAACTCCTGCTCGTCGTCGTCGATATCCACAATCTCTTCCAATCTGTGTCCACTGCCATGACCATGGCCTTTTGTATTATGCACGAAACTCAAGAACGTGTTCCACCCAGTCGCCCAAATATTCAGGGCAACGATTCTCAAATGCACCGGAATAAAGTACAAGTTAAACAACTGGAACCCGGGCCACACCGTCCAGTTGGCACTCAAGACTCTCCACCAGTTGTTGTACAACTTGTCTTGTATCACCTGGAACGGATCGTCTCTGCCGGCCAAGATGACCATCACGGTGTTGTACAACGGGATCCACACCAATCCGGGGAAAATCAACTGGTCGATACCCATACGGAAAACACTGTCGTAAAAATGTAGTTTCTTTCTCATGGCGGGAACCTGTTCCATTTTCTTTCTGCGGAACAAGTTAATGAAGGGGTTTTTGAGCTTGGGCAAGGTCTTACCATGCCATAGCACACTGATGGGTGCGAAGAAACAGGACCCATAAAGCCCTGCCCTGATCATACGCTTGTGGTCTAGTGGCAGGTCGGGCTCTTTCGGAAATAGGGACTGGGCTGCGTAGTCACCGATGGTGAAAAATATCCCGCACCCGAGGGAGTTGGTGATCCAGGGACGTCTTTTCAATAACTCATTGTATCTGTGGAACAAGGTTGGCATCGGAGAGAGGCAAAGGGTGAGCAAGATTTAAGGAGAGTAGCTCTTGGTGGTGGGTCAGGAAAGCAGAAAGAAAGGACTGGTGGATATGTGTAAAGAAAAAAATTTTCGGTGCCGGAACCTGGCTTCCTATATTCGCCGTGTTGTGAAATAAAAAAGAATCATAGTTTCGCGTATAAATTTCTTTTTTTTACCCGCAAATCGGACTGTGGTGCAACCTGGTTTAAATTTGTTTCTAACGTAATCAACTGAAAAAGACACACTGAGCAATAATTTAGCTGCACTCGGAAGGTGACTGCGAAAATTGGTAGAGCTCTCACTGCCTTAAATTAAACAAAACATCTATTAGAAATTATACACACATTAAATAGAAGAGAAAAAACTAAGCAACAATTTGAGCAACAGTGTCATGAACTGAAGTCTTGAGGTCAACGAACTTGAAGCCCAATAATTCTCTAGTTCTCGAGTTGTCGACCTTGTTAGTGAGTGCTTTCCAATCGTCAGCTTGTTCTGGTTTACCAACAGGCAACTTTTCAGCCAACTGTGGGAAACCTTTACGGATCTGGTTCAACAATGTTTGGCTAGTGAACCCATCTTCAACCATGAGCAATCTCTGACCATGCAGTTCTGGGTTTTCAAAACCAGCAATGTGGGCTCTAGCAACGTCTCTGATATCAGTAAAGTAACCAGTATTATTTTCACCCAAGTCGGAGTCCTTGTTCAACTTCAACACGGCATTGATAAGCTCAGCAGATGTGTTCAATTGTGATTTGTCCTTGATTTCAAAAGCTTGTGGACCAAACACGTAAGCTGGGTTCACGGTGGTCAAAGTAAAGGTTGGCTTTTCGTTCTTGAGGAAGTCCCAGGCTGCTTTTTCCGCATATGTCTTGGAGCCAAAGTATCCCTTGACTGGGTTTTCCTTGGCTGATTCATAAGTGATTTGGTTCCAGTTGTCTTCAGTAACCGTCTTAGAAGGATCGGTATGTTCAAAGAAATAACCAACAGCGACGTAGGAAGAAGTGATGACAACGTGTTTGATTTGTGGGCCGTGAGTCTTGATGGCACTCAACGCGTTGTTGGTACCTTCGATAGCAGGAAGCAACAATTCCTTCTCGACGTCTTGGATATTGAAGTGGAATGGAGAAGCAGTGTGCAAGAAGACAGTGACTTCTGGGTGTGCTTTCAATGCGTCGTCGAAAGCACCCTTGACACTGATATCTTTGACGATTTCATAACTGAAGTTGTCAGCAGACAAGCCAGCAGCGGCCAAGTTGGATTTCAAGGAGTCGCCCTTCTCGTTGGATCTAACGGTACCAACGACCTTGTATCCCTTTTGGATCAATTGCTTGACGATTTCTTGAGCGATGTAACCAGAAGCACCGGAAACGAAAACAGAAGTGGTGGTGGTAGTAGCAGAAGACATTTGTGTGATAGATTATAGATTTGATTGTAGTGATGAAGGAGAAAAGAGAGAGATGTGCAAGTTCCAAGAGTGGATTCCTCCAACTATTTATATGCCGCTCATGGTAACTTCATCGCTAAGAAGGAAGTGAGGTTTTTTTTCATCACTGTAAAGAAATAATCACATAAACCTTAATTGCGTGACACTGAGGTGTGCCTTATTAATCACAGTATAGGTTATCGGAGTAGGAAAAGATGCGACCACTTCGGCCGATGAGCGTGGCTTTTTCGCTTTGCGTCATTTGTCATCAACAACCGAATAATGGTTTGATATCACAAGCATTTGTGTTTTACGACAGCAACGACGTCTACTCGATGAGGGTGTATACTTCCGATCGTGCAACAGATCTACGCCAATGGAGACATCAAAAAAACCAGCAAACGAAACCCTCGGTGGTGTTTATGTGTGCTGCACACACACTCACGGCTGAATTTCGGCCGGACTTTTGCTCGAGTTCGGATTAATCACAAGGATAGTAAGCAGCCTTCGATGCCTGAGCACTCACAGGAAACCCATGACGAGTTTACTCCCGATACCCTGAACCTTGTTGACGGCTCGGTTAAACTAGTACACATTGCTTTTATCATGGCGGAAACCATTGTTCCTGACATGGCGTAGTGCTCGGGGGAAGTTTTAAGGTTTTAGCGCTTACAAATCGCTCATGAAATTGACGTGACGCAAACTAGCCGTTACATGTCAAGGAGTTTGATGTTGCAATTGATCCGACCCCATTATTACATCCCGGTTAGAAGTTTTTCCTGCCCCTACATGGCGTAGCCGAAGCATGTGCTTCCTTCCATGATGTGGAGAGAAGACAATAAGGGAAAAGAGAGCACGAAAAAAAAAATATCGCTCTTTGTTGATCTGTTGCTCGAGTCAGCGGCAACAACAACAACAACATTCCGTACTACCCACTCACCCACCCACAGTCATGGCAATTCCACCAGCTTCTCCGAATAAGAACCTAGATGAGGACTTGTCGAGCTCGAGACTAACAAGGTACAACAACATCCAGTCCGAGGTCAAGACGTATCTCCATGACATCTTATCGCCCAGATACCCAGACTTGTTCAACCACAAGTTCTCGACGAGTTCCCAGTCCTACGAGTCTATTGATCTCTGCGAGTTGTTGAAAGACGGCGAGATATTGTGCAGGTTGGGTCAATTGATCCCTGTGGCGAATAACCCCACTACGAAGTTCAAAAACTCCAAAATGGCATTCATGCAGATGGAAAACATCAGCTTCTTTTTGAAACTATGTGAGGTTATCAAGTTGCCTCATGATGAGATATTCCAGACGGTTGATTTGTTCGAGAGTAAGGATCCGTATCAGATATGCATTACCTTGATGTCGTTTTCTAGAATTGCTCATGATTTAGATAGCCAGGTGTTCTTCAAAGTCATTGGGCCAAAGATTGTCAAAGTCAAGCCTACAGTGCCGACAAAACCATACAAATTGAGATCATAAAACAGTGTGTACTCTAGATGTGGTGTACTATTTCTTTTCCCCAATCATTACAAAGACAAATTCAATTGCTATCTCGCACGTGATTCTCTCACGTGATCTCATCTCTGCGTAAGAAAAAAAAAAAGGAATGTAAATAGAAATTTCGAAAATTTTTCTTTCTTGATTTTTTTTTTTTTTTTTAATAGGGGCATCCTTTTCAAATCCACACATCATCATTATCAACGACAACAAAGGGTGTTTTTTTTATTTTATCTTTGATAGACATATAACCAACAAACCTAGCATAATTATTCCAAGATGTCTGACGATATAGTTTGGCAAACCATCAACCATCATTTTTGTGCATTCAAAGTGAAGACAGATAAGCAACAAAACTTCTGTCGAAATGAGTATAACGTCACTGGGTTGTGTTCCAGGCAGTCCTGTCCGTTAGCCAACTCACGATACGCCACGGTGAAGAACGTTGGCGGGAAATTGTACCTTTATATGAAGACGGCCGAGAGAACACACATGCCGAACAGATGGTGGGAGAGAATCAAGTTATCCAAGAACTACGGGAAGGCGTTGAAGCAGATTGACGCCAGGTTGCAGTACTGGCAGCCGTTCTTGATCCACAAGTGTAAGCAGAGATTCACAAGATTGACCCAGGTCGCGATCACTGAGAGACGGTTGGCTTTGGGTGAAGAAGAAAGACACTATGTTGGGGTCAAGAGCAAGGTGAAGAGAAGAGAGGAGAATAGGGAAAGAAAGGCGCTTAGTGCGGCTAAGATCGAGAAGGAGATAGAGAAGGAGTTGTTGGAGAGATTGAAGAGTGGTGCCTATGGAGACAAACCACTTAATGTGGATAACGCAATCTGGCAGAAAGTCATGGGTAAGATTGATGAAGTTGAAGATGAAGAAGAGTTTGACGAGGATGCCGAAGAAGAAGAAGAGGAGGAAGATGAAAGTGAAGGAGAGGTTGAATTCGTGGAGGATGAGGATGAAGAGGACGAAATGGTTGATATGGAAGAATTACAACAATGGCTTGGAGATTCTGGTTCAAGTGATGAGGAATCTGAGGATGACGATGATGAAGAACAAGAATCTGATGAAGAGAAGGAAGCTGGCGATAAAAAGAGAAGAAAGAAGAGACCAAGAGTTGAGATTGAATATGAAGATGATTTGCATACTAATATAGCTGTTGCTTAGACCCACCCACTTTTTTTATCTCTCCACACATAATATAAATTATTCAAGAATAGGATTGATAGATTGTAGAAGACATGTCAATTGGGGAAGTTGTCATTTCAAGAGTTCGACTTGCTCTCTTTGAAAGTTTGCACGGGAATTTCAGCAAATATTGAACTAAAATCAAAAGTAATAGAACGTCACTCTTTATACTCAATCACCATGCTATATCCATCCTGCATTATCATTGAATGGCTTACGTGCTCCCCTGCTTCAATGCAACAAAGTCAGTTTATATTTTAATCTTGTATTGAATATTTAAATAGTTATATATCAACAACACCATGACAAAGCTCTGTCGAACCCCATCACTTAATGAGCAGCTTCTTCGACTTCTTCAAAGACGAACCAGTCTTCATCAGCCTTAGAGTCAGTAGCAGCGGCGTTTGGGTCAACAGCAGCGGTCTCGACTTCGGAAGCTTCGTATTCCTTGACGGCTTCGGCGTTTATGGCGCTTGTTGGGACAGCTGGGGCAGCTGGCAATTTGAAGGCCTGGACAGCGGAGTCGATTTCGGCCTGGGTCAATGCCTTTGGCTTGAAGGCTTTGATGTGCTGGATGTACAAGTCACCAATCAAGTTGGATCTTCTTGGGGTGATTGAAAACAATCTTCTTGATGATAAACGCTAAAATAAAGGGAGGGCAATTGGTTAGTACGTGGTTTGTTTATTGACGTGGACGTCCAATTGTGTGGGATATAGGGGAGGGAATTGAGTTGTTGTATCTTATGGGTTGGTCGTCGATGTTGACTCTTAGGTGGTCCCGTCACATTCTCTTTCTCTTCCCAGGTCTTGACAATTGGCACTCTTCTAATTCTCTATGACGTTACATACAGCAACTGGTCTGAACATTATAAAGTCTTCAATATAGTTTGATGTTATTACTATTCTTAATCCTCTTACCAAACACTATTGAAGATTTTTCGTCTCTTTCTTTTCCCAGGTGTTGTGTGTGTGAGAGTGCGATTCGGTAAACTTAGTCGTGCACTCTGTCAAAGAAGTGTTTCCCGTTGAGAAACAATTTTCCATTGGTCAAACCAAAAACATGGTTATTCTGCACGACTACTGTGATTTTACTCTCTCTCTCCTCTCTCAGAAAGCAGCAGCAACAGACCACCAACCACCCAATATGCCCAAATACTACTGTGATTACTGCAAATCATACTTGACTCACGACACGCTCAGTGTCAGGAAATCGCATTTACAAGGTCGTAACCATATCAAGCTATACTGCGATTACTATGAGTTGAAAGCAAAAGAGACAAACATATGGAACCCGCTGGAGGTGATATACGACATCACGCTAGATAAGATCCACAACTATGAGAACCTGCACAAGCTGAGTGATGACGTCGCTGACCCCGATGCTATGGATGTCGATAAGAAGGATGACGTGGAGGGAAAACTAGCGAATGGCGATGAGGAGGACGAGGATGAGATTTTCTTGCCGCCGCCACCTAGTTTAATTGGGTTGCCTAATCCACCACCTGCCGTGTACAATAATACCAAGCAGTACCAGAAAGCTATATTCGAGCATACCCAGAAGAAAACAACGTGAATCAAGTGACGTATATTGGTTTGCAAACAGGTAACTATATAGAACATACGCAATGGGCGCAAAAAAAAAACAATAAAAATGATGGATTGATATGTATTGTAGAAACAAAAGACAGGCATATACACACAAACTCATGAAATCAGACGACAACTCTTCATCTCCTTAAACAATGAACATGCCTTTCTCTTTATGTATAAGTTTGAGGCAATAGGAGCAGAAACGAAACAGTTTTATTGGCTTCTTCATGACTGGTTTTTTCTTTTCAGCCCACCTTACAAATCAGCATCATCTTCATCTGGCAATGGCAAGGCAGTAGCTTGTTCCATTTCTTGTTGGTATTTTTGCATCAAATCAGCGTCGACTTGGACTTCTGGAGGAGCCAAGGCTGGGGAAGCAACGAATTCCAATTGTGGGTTACCGACCAACTTTCTGGCCAACCACAAGAATGGCTTTTCAAAGTTGTAGTTGGACTTGGCCGAGATATCGTAGTATTGCAAGTTCTTCTTTCTGTGGAAAGTGATGGTCTTGGCCTTGACCTTACGTTCTTTGACGTCGACCTTGTTACCACACAAGACAATTGGGATGTTTTCACAGACTCTAACTAAATCTCTATGCCAGTTTGGAACGTTCTTGTAGGTGATTCTGGAGGTGACATCAAACATAATGATACCACATTGGCCGTTGATGTAGTAACCGTCTCTCAAGCCACCAAACTTTTCTTGACCAGCAGTGTCCCAGACGTCGAATTTCAATTCACCAAAGTTGGTGTGGAAGCCTAATGGGTGGACTTCGACACCCAAAGTAGCGATATATTTTTTTTCAAACTCACCGGTCAAGTGTCTCTTGACAAAGGTGGTCTTACCGGTACCACCGTCACCGACTAAGACTAACTTGAACGTAGGAACTTCTTGGGCCATTCTTGATGTGTGTTGATATGATTGAATAAAAGATCAAGGGGGAAGATGTTTTATTTCTAATATCTATCAAAAAAGATGATGAAGGAAAAGAAATCAAATTTTTTTTATTTTTCTTTTTTTTTTTCTTCCTCTCTTTCACTCTTTCACTCACTGTGCAAAAGGGAGTGAGTGTCTGTTGTTGATGTTTGTTGTTTTTTTTTTTTTTCCCTTTCTCTCTCTTCGTTGTTGTTGTGTGCCATTGCAGAGAGAAGAGCAAAAAATTTTCTCTTGTTTGTCACACCCTATTTGTATACGTCTTCTGGCAGTGGGATTATGGCGAGACTCAGCTTTTTAGTGCCAGTGCACGACCCGGTGGAAATGGCCGCCAAAAAGATAAGCAGTACACGGAGAGCAATGAGATGAGATTGAGATCATAGACCAAGAAGAGTACATGAGTTGGAGGTTAAACTCAACGATGTTCACTGTAGCCTCGGTTGAAGGATTCTATATAAATTTCGAGCATTGCAGCAGCAACGCATTACTCCCATCTCAGATTCCCCCTTTTGCAAAGTTCGAGCCGTACAACTGAAATTCCTCTTTAACTTGTGGGATTTACAACCCCTAGCAAGCTCAAATCACTCGTCTAATGCCATTGAGCCCCACGTCTGGTGTCTCACGTGACAATGTTGCACAACTATCGTGTCCTCTACAAAAAAACAATCGCATCTCACAAACTATGAATATGTGTATATGTATTAACAAAGAAAAGGGAAATCTCTAAAGGTTAGTCTTGCAGCAAGCTTTGTCTTCTTCACCAGCAACCAAAACGGACTTGTTGAAAGCATTGTTGGACTGTGGCAAGTCCAAAGCTGG
>JAJSEA010000582.1:0-13770 GCA_026724345.1 Candida sp. AC06 | reverse complement strand
ACAAGTCTTGGTTGGCCACCACCAACTTGGCGGTCATCAAATGGGAGAGAAAAAAAATGAGTGAACTTAACATTTGGATGTTCCTTATGGAAACAGCTTTACTGGTGTTATGTTTGGTTGAGTATAATCGTTTTATTGGATTTGGTATATTGAACTACTAACATCTAGACTTTACATCTAGCCCCCAAGGTGTTGATTTATTAATGCCTGACTTTTATTTGTTAATATATACTTTACATTTTATCGTTTGTTGCTAGAGCCAGTTCGATACCTAAATGTAGCATCAGCCAACCTAGGTAGAGAGTCGTTGACCATCGACCGATTCTCTGATCAGCAGAATACTCATAGTACCTGCCGATGGGGTGTTCCACTGGTTCTCTGTGTAGTCATGACTGTGGACGTCCGGGTTGTTTGGTACTCGCGGCTTAGTACATGCATAAAGGCTCATTTGGATGCCTTCAGTGGAATCCCAACATAATACTGACCGTTTACTGAGAATCATAGAGAGTTTCATTGAACATACCCCGTGCCCACTATGGCTACAGTAGCTCCTTGTTTATTCAGGATTTGTCTATACATTCGTTTGTGAATGACGAATGCCACGATTCTGACAATATGAAGGGAAGTGCATTTCATACGAGCAGCATCCCTCTCCCCGATAGAATTCCTTGATGGTAGATGAAGGCGACAACAGACTAGATAGCATGCATTACCGGTGGCTCAACTAGAACCACACTATCGTGTTGTAAATTGCGAAGACGCCGCAAGCAAAAAGAATCTAGGAAGGAGTTTTCCTTTGGCGGTCATAACAGCTTCTTCTTCTTGTCCACTTGATCCTCCACAACAACACAACATGGCGGTGTTACACCATAGCGACCAACACTCAGAACCAACCACTCATACACAGACATGACACAATAGACAAGGTTTAGAAGGCTCCCAAACGTAGGGGCCAGCTGATTACTATAATTGGACATACACGTATCTGTCCAGGATTCGTGACAATGTTGGAACGTCCCACCAAGAGAGAACATCGATTACGCTATACAATCACTGTATAGCAGACCATTATACCAATCACATTCTGTTGCCATACGTTCTTTACTTAGGCACTTATTAATTTGCGTCGTGTGCAATGTTCAAATCAGTTCACTCAATCTCGCTAACTAACATCCAAACCAGACAAAAAAAATGTCAAGAGAAAAATAGGATTCCCGATTGTCAGTGTTCTGGTTTGTCTGTTCTTCATTCTTCCAATAATCATAAAAGAATCACCAACTTGGCCATCTGTGACTTCCGATATGAGTCAACCTGAACCGGAACTTAAGAAAGAAGTTACTGTCAAAAAAGAGGAGGGCAGCTCAAGTGCCAGCACCGCATCCCCATCCAAACCACAACCCCAACAACAAAAGGAGCTGGAATGGCAAACGATCCCTTTGAAATCGTGTACCAAAGAAGAAGTTGATGACATTCGTTTCCACATAATGAAATTTGCTACAAAGCAAGACGTCGACATAATCAAGGACTTTACAAAACCAGTTAGACTACACAGGAAGGATCCCCGGAACATGCAGTTTCATTTAACGAGACAAGAATTGGAGCAACGAAAAAGAGAACAAGAAATGGCCAAATTGGAGAAACTAAGAGAACAAGAAGAGGAAGGCAAAGTGGACGCCGCAGATGAAGAAGCCAAAAAGAAGAAGCAGGAAGAAATAGCTGCAAAAATAGCACCAGAGAAGCCATCTGGCAAGAATCAGAAGGATTTATCACAAGTTGCTCCAGATGGAGGTGCAAGAAAGAATCGAAAGAACTTGTTCAAAAGGAAAACGAGACAAATCAATCTCATGGATGAGGGAAAGAGGAAGTTACGATATGAAGAGCATTATCCTTGGGTCGTTGAGGATTATGACGGGAAGAATGTTTATGTCGGGAACTATGAAGCAGGATCAACCGAGCAGCAGCATGTTTTATTTGTGTTTGATAAAGACGGGTTCAAGATGATTCCTGCGGAGAAGGTTTACCGGTTTACTCCAAGAAATAGATACGCAACTTTGACTTTAGAAGAAGCAGAAGCCAAGATGGAAAGAAACTCGTCTGTGCCTAGATGGTTAATGAAGCACATGGAAGACAAGTCTATTACAGAGGGTACTCCTGATCAAAGATTTAGATACAACTCACCAGCAATGAACGGAAGCATTATAGCAAATCATAGTAGTGGAAGAGGCAAAATGAGAACCGTATTGGGTGGAAGCGGATCAGGCAACGATAGAGATTCGGACCACGACGACTTAGATTTCGAAGAAGAGTTTGCCGATGACGAAGAAGCGCCAATTATGGATGGAGACGAAGAAGAGAACAAATTATCGGAAAGGAAGATTAAGAGAGAAATGTTGAAAGCAGCGCACTTTGACGGACAACTGGATGCGGAGGTCGATGACGACTTAGACGACTTGTTTGAAACTGAAAAGGCGAGAAAAGTTGACAAGGCGGGTAAGAAATTGAGAAAAGTGTTGAACAAGAGAGAGGGCGCTGTTTATGATAGTGACGATGAAGATGCCTTGGCGCCATACTTGTCTAAATCTGATTTGGAAAGCGCTGAAGAGAGCGAGGACGAGGTCACGCTCAAGAAAGAGCCTGGATTAGAAGGCGAAACCGAAACCACCAAAGCACAACGAGCAAGAGAAGTTGCCGTTAAGAGTACCGGCGACGGATTTGTTGTCATTAGAGCCCCACAAACATTTTTGGCAACCATGCCACCTGGGGACTGGAATCCACAAGGTCGCAAGCGTCCTTCTCCAGAACTTGCATCGCCAAGGAAGAAGATCAAGTTGGATGACGGGAAAGTCAAGAAGGAAAAGTCCACTTCACCACCACCTAGAGGTACAAGTCCTTCGCCAAGAGCGACAACACCACCCACTGCCTCCTCTGCTGCTCCAACTAATGGTACAATCGATTTGAATAGTGCCGGGCCAGATAACCTTTTAGTCACCGTTAAGGATGTGTTGGACAAGATCCGTGACCACCCATTGACGACTAAAGAGTTACTTGTTGGGTTAAAGAGCAGGGTCAGTGCTCATCCAGAAAACAAACAAAGAATCATTAGCATTGTCAAGCAGAACTTAAGATTAGTTGACGGGAAGTTGGTTCTTAAAGAATAAGCACCATTATACAAGGAATTTTTGATTTTTTTTTTCTTTTTTGCCTCTTTTATAAAGCGTAGTTAAATCATAATACTAATACATAAATACCAAAAAAAAAAACATAATAACCATGCCTTTTTCTTTGTCTATAAAATCTCTACGATCTTTTCGTCATCTGAATCGCTTTCAATCTCTTCAATTTCAGCAGCATCTGGGGCTTCGTCTCTCTTCAACATTTGCACCACTCTGTCACACAAATCAGCGACTTCTTCCACGTCCAAAGCCTTGTGCAACTCCCTGACAATGGCATAGACTTGCTTTTCTCGAAGATACTCTCTTCCCTGCTTGGTTGTACACAAAAGCAACAACGATTCCAAATGAATGCAGATTATACCAGTAACAGGCTCTCTCTTCTTATCGCTAGGCAAGAGCTGCAACTCCTCTGGCAACTCAAACATCTCGTCCTCGTCCATCTCCTCGGGTCCAGCCAACGGCAACAAAATGAATGGCAACAAGTTGATCTTCTCATCGGTCAACAACCTCATGTGGGCGTTTGTGTCAAACAAGGAGTTCTTGATGGTTGACGCAACACCCTCTCTCCTGATCTTGTCGTCGTACTTCTCGGTGAACACCAAGACCTTGGACAACGGCACGACGTGGTCGTACTCTTGCTCCGTTATGAAGTAGTTCCTGCCCTGTTTGAAACGCGACAAGTCGGCAAAGACGTACGATAAGTAGTCGTAGTTGGCGTAGTCGTTGAGCTTCCTGTCGAACCCCTTGACGAAACAGTCCATTAAGCAGTCAATGGCTCTATTGGATGAGAAGACCTTTTTCTGCTCGTCGTCTAACTCGACGGTGAAGTCGAGGATCTTGTTGATGGCGTCGTTCTTTGCCAAGTTGGTGAGCAAGATACACATCAAGTCAGCGTTGGTATTCTTAGTGTTGATAATGGAGGATACCAAAAACTGCAAGTACTCGTCGTCCTCAACGATCAAGTTCCTCATGGTTAGGTCGTCACATAAGTTGGCCAAGATCGTGACGGACTGGTTGACCATGGTCTTGCTGGAACCCTTGCTGATGTCTTTCAAGTCCTTGATGGCTAGGTAGTTGTCGTAGCTGAATACCTGTTGGTGTGGGCCGGTGGAGTAACCCACGAGGTTATCTAAGGCAATTTGCACGACTGCTGGTTGAAGGGAATGTAAAAACGAAACTAATTCTTCTAGTTCAGTAGGCATTGCTGCGGTGGTGGTGCTTGAGATGATGACAATGGTTTGGTTGCCCTCTGAAGAATTACTAAAAAAAAAAAAATTTTCTTTTCAGTTTTGCAATTCAAGATGCGAATACTGTGTATGTATTTTTGTGTGCATTCTTCTACACAGTTCTTTTGCTACTACAACTTAGACTTTGACTTTTCCCTATCCAAGATGAATTGGGCTTCACGTTTCCCTGAAAACCAAGCACCATGAGCACACCCGTTAGAACTATCGTCCATGGTTTCAGCACCAGCAAACCTAATTCTACCCTGATGACCATCTACAAACGCTTTGATCACCAATGAAGGGTCCTGGCTGCCAACTAGCGTGGTGCCGTAACTGCCTCTAGCCAAAGGATTGTTGTTCCATGGCGTGTGATGTATTGCTTTTGGTTGTGGAATATCTCCCTTGATGTTGCTTATCTGGGAGATCACTGGTTTGAAAATCGACCATATCTTTTCTGCCTTCTCTTCTGGTTTCAAGTCCTCAATGTACTTTGACAATGGGTTCTGCGTTAACGCGATCAATGAAGGAACGTTGTTTACCGCTTGGTAATTAATCAAGATAGTAGGATAGTCCCAAGCTTTCACCTGTTCCGCGACCGGGACGTTCTTCGTCAATACATAGAACCGTTCCACGTCTCGGGGCCAAAAGCACTCATCGAACTCCAACACAACCTTACCCAAACTACTAAAACTCACATCTGGTAACACTTTCAGGATTGCTGGTGGAACTTCTGGGATCCACTTGATAAAGCACTCGTCTCTTGGATCAGATATCTTCAATAACGATTGTGGGATAGTCGAAATGACATAATCACAAGTATACCTCCTTCCGTCTTTCAAGGTGACCAAGATTCTATCTGCATTAGCATAATCTATGCTCGTGACATGAGCGTTGAACTTGATCGATGCGTCACGGTACCATCTAGGCAACTCCTTCAACTCATTCACAAAGACCCGTCGGTATCCGTTCTTCACAAACGCATTCCTGCCAAGATGGCCCATGTCACCAAAGAAGTACTTCCCCGAGATCAAATCCCACGACTCACCGTGCCATAACTCGGCCCACATTCTAATTGCACTCAACACGAGGTCAACCTGCTCGGCAGTCAACGTATCCCTGTGTTTAGCGACGTATTCTTCAGATAACGCCTTCACGGAAAGGTCACTCTTGGTTGGGTCTTCAGAATACGCAAAACTCCCATACAGAACCAACTCCTCAAGTGCGCTCTCGAACCTCCACTGCTCCACGTTCCTGTTGTCCTCGCTGAGATACACGCACTTCCCATCATCGAAATAGTACTCCACGTCGCTACCGGCAAGCTTGGCTTTCTCTAATAACGGGTTCTTCAAACAGTCATGGAACCATGAAGCACCTAAGTCGTACGTTGTCCCTGGGTGTGTCGTCGAGTCAATGGTTAGCAATCGGCCCCCTAATCGGGAACTCGACTCAAAGACGATGGTGTTGTTGATTCCGCCCTTGTGGAGGTCAATGGCAGCTTTGATCCCAGCCATGCCTCCGCCAATTATAACTACTTTCTTATGTGGCATCATGATGCAAGTTGTTGTTGGTGTTGGTGGTGTGTGTTATTTGGGGGTTTGGTTTGGGTGGGTTTAGGATATTTATAGAGGGAAGTGGATCGATTAATTCCGCGTTGGCCCCCCGCATAAACAAGGAAGTCGAATACCGTGGGCGAGCGAGTGAGCGGAAGCGCGAATTATCTGGGTCGCCTAATAAAGAGATGCGCTTTTTGGCGATAATGATGATGTTGGTAAACGATTGATAGAATTAAGTATAAAGATGCTATAAAGAAAAACAAACAGAAACACGTATAATTAAAAGAACTTGGAAGGAATAACAAAAGAAAAATTCAAAGGCAAACAAAAACGGTAGGGGACGTAAACTATATATATGAAACAGAGGGGGGTTGGGTGGACCTGGATAAAAACCTGTAATAAAAAAAGGGGAGGAAACAAAAAAGAACATGAAACAATTATTAGTGTAAGGAAAAAGTCTATTGTAAACTATCATGCAAGCCAACAATCTCTCCCATTAAACTCATATACTCTTGAATGAACGAGTTGAACACCCACCAGTTACCAAAACTGTTGTTGGATGCGTTACTGGAACTTGAACCCGGGATTGGGTCCTGCTGTGTATCACTGGGACCACCGCCAACAGTAGTGTTTGCACTGCCACCAGCAGCACTGGCGCTTTGCAACTGTTGCTGCTGTTGCTTGAGGAAAATATACTTCAAGATGTCATTCAAAATATAAGTTATGCAATTGTTGTACATCAAGATTGGATACTTGGATTTGAACTGGTTAGACAATAACCTCTTGTCGATCAAACTGATCAAGGAATTCAACTTTGCCATTTCCTTCAGTGTCAACACAGCTTCGTTGCCACTGGAAGATGCTCTCTTGTTCTCTGCTTGAGCGTCCGACATGGATGTGTTTCTTGTTGGTGGGACGGAAGCATTAGTCGTGGAGATTCCCTCTGGGGACAAGGACCCACCATGAGATTCCTGCGGGGCGATTCTTTGGGTGGGTGCAGTATCAATACCCAACTCACTCTGATCGTCGTCGTCTAATCCAGTGTGGAAGTCTGTGTTCAAGAAATTCAATAAATCATTCTTGAAAAACTCATCAATGATGTTGATTTCTTCATTGATGAAATTCATAGAAATGGAATTTCTCAACTCACTGTTGACATTGGGGTCAAAGTTGTAACCAATCAAGGTGTAAATCAAGTCGTTGGACAATATGTCATTCTTGAAGCTAAAGTTGACTTCACCCATGGATGTGGTGTTGAAGTTGAACAAGAAATTGCTATCGTCATCATCCATCTTGATTGTTTGGGAGTTGATCTTCAAAAAGTTTTCAATGTCATGGGACATCATGGCCTTGCTAGAATCACGGTTGATCAACTTTATAAATGTAATCAACAAATCATTCAAGTTGATCAACTTTTTCACCAGAATCAAAAAGATAGTAGACTTGTCAACTTGAAACTTGGAAGAGTTCAACTTTTTCAATTCACCATTCAAATTATTGATCAAATGCAACAAGTTCAAACGCAAGTTCTTCAACAAGTTGATGTTTGTAGACGATTTCACCAACAACAAATACGGCAAGATCTCAAGGATGATGATCAAGTACAATGTCAAGTCAACATTCGGGTACGTCTCCTCCATGGACAACGGCTTGATCACATTGTCCATCAAGTTGCGCAACAAGCTGGAGCTATTCAACAAGAAATCATTCTTGAGGAAAATCTGCTGGACCAAGTTGCGATTCAAGCTTGGCTGTCTCGAGTAGCACTCATAAAGCAAGTTCACAAACCAGTTGTTCTCATCCAAGACAGAAAAGTTCACATCCGTAGGGTACTTCAAGTTCAGCTTGATAAACGACAATCTAGGAGGAGAGATTGGGTTCTCATACTCGGGCAACTGCTGTGAGATGGTTGGTGGCTGTTGCTGTTGTGGTAAACCGTGGGTGTGATGATGGTGGTGGTGTTGCTGTGGTTGCCCAGTGATTGCCGAAGTAGATGACGAGGATCCTGGTAGTGGTTGCAAAAATGGGTTATTTGCAAGTGCTGGGTTCTCTGCTTTGAGTTTCAGCTTTGATGAGTTTCTTCGATGACTCAACCCACGTCGTGGTGTTAAACTAGTGGTGGTGGTTGTGGCGGTGGCGCCACTTGGTGCGGCCAATGTAGCAAATGGGTTGTTATGGTCGTTATTGAATATCTCGCCCAAGTCGCTCAAGTCGTGCTCATCACACAATTGCTTGATCTCATGCTGGACTATATTCTCATTCCACATCACGCCAAGGTAGTTGTACTTGGACTCACCACGACTTCCCAAACGTTTAATCATTAAGTCTGGGTACACCAACTTGATCAACTTCCCCAACTTCGACTGCCCAAGGATCAATTTCTGCTGCTCGTTTCTGGTATTCGAGGCACTTGGGTAACTTGCAATTAATTTCTGGCAAATAATGTAGTAAGTTTTATAAATTGACAACCTTGGGATGGTGTAGTGCTGGGGATCATCTTCATCACTCAATGGTAGCTGGATCAAAATGTCATACAAAATCTTGATGGCAAGGAAAGTACGGAGCAACTCGTGGTAGTTAATGTTGACCAACTTGTTATCCTTATCTTCCAAGTTGGGGAAATAATCAATCAACAAATTTGGATTCTTGAAGACATTCAACAACTGGTTGATCAAATCAACGGCCATTTCATTATTGTTGGGACTCACCACTGTCTTGTCAATCTTGTTCTGGTACGTTATGTTGTCCAACAAGGAACGCTGTCTGTCGTTGTATAACAAGTTGTAAAAATCATCCAAAGTAAACGGCAAGTTGATCTTGCGCAACATGGCAAGCAAGAAGTTGTTGATATTAGACCCATCAACGGCGGTCAAGTTATACAACAAATCATTGAGGATTGCAGTATTTTCTTTCTCTGACCGTTTGGAATCTTCCGACGACAAGGACCCCGATGGTATTGGTTGGAGCGTCTGCGGGTGTTGTTGTTGTTGTTGCAGTTGTGGTGGTGGAGGTGGTGGGTTGTTACCACTCAAACTGAATAGCGTTAAATGAGACGAAATAGAAAGGTTATTTTTTTGATGTTGTCGTAAAGCTGAGACATGCAGTGAAGATGACGAGGAGCCTAGTGATGACGGAGGTAATGTACCTGATGGTAGTAATGCTGAGGCTTGTTGGAACTGTTTACCACCTGTGGCAGACAATATTGATGACGAGGACGTTGCTGTATTAGGGTTGATTGGGTATTCTGGTACTCGAAATGCTGGATTATATAAATTAGATGAATCGAATGACGACGGATTAGTTGCAGAATGCGAGATGTTATATGCAAATGAACCACTTGACTGCATTGACGCTCCGGGATGAATACTTGTGGGGTTCCCATAAAGCGGTGGTGGAGGCGCAGAATGCAGGATGGGCTGTTGTTGTTGTTGTTGCTGCGGCTGTTGCAGAGGCTGTGATTGCAATTGGTGTTGCTGAGATGGTTGTTGCTGCTGCTGTTGTTGTTGCTGTTGTTGTTGTTGAGGATGTTGGGTGTGGTCTTGAAAACTCATTGCGGGTGGTTGGTGAGCATAGTAGTAGCCGGCGGTTGAACTGACAACAGGAGATGAAGCGGCCATCGCCGGTAAAGAAGCGTCCAAGTCCGAGGATGCCGTTCGTTTCAATGGCGACGTATGTACCGAATGGCTCTCGTGGGGCAACTCGCTCTGTGGCTGAGCGGCCGACGTGGATGGCCGAGACCTGCTGCTCGAGGGAGGGAAGTTGTAACTCATGTATGGTTCTTGTTCAAAGACATTGTGTGGTTGTAGTTGTTGATGGGGTGCTGTAAGAGGGGGAGGATGTGGTGGTGGCTGTGGACCTTGTTGCGGCTGTGATTGGTGTTGATGTGGATCCTGCGGCTCCTGCTTGAGCTGAGGTTGCTGGAGATCCGGCTTGTCGGGAGTGAAGTAGTAACCTGGGTTCAGTATCGATGATTTCTGTCGTTTATGCGATCTATGTGGACTATTGGACATTTCAAGCGTTCTAAACTCAACAGATACATATGAATCGGTCGACAGATTGGATACTTTAACTTTAGGTAGGGATCAAGGATGACAATAATTAAAAAAAAAAGTAGTAGACGGAACGTTCTTGTAGACTCTAGATCGGTATGTGGGAATTATCTAGAATCTTTTTTTTGGGGGGCTGTTCCTGAGTGAAAGGGTTCTTTCTTATGATACAATCTTCTGTATAAAGAAAAAAAGGACGAAACGATTGGACTGTGGTTTTTGGGAATTGTGATAATAATGACAAATTCACACACACGAAAAGCAAGGTTTCCAAAAATTAATAATGTGTAGGTGTGATAAATAACAGGTGTTTGTTGTTTATACAAAAAAAATTTTCCTTTTGTTTATTTCTCTTGATCTGGATCAGGGGGAATAGAAACACCAAAAATAAAACACACACACTTTCTTTTTTCTACTGCGGTTTGATCTGGTTTGGAATCACTGGTCTTGAATCGTACGTTTAACCCAAAAAGAAACCCAAGCAAATCTTTGGTGGTGGTGGTGGTGGTGGTGGTGGAAGTACCCGTGGTTTGATATTCAGAAGGTAAGATTCGAAGGAAAAGAAACAGGGAACAAACAATAATTAGAATACAGTTTGTTGCGTTTTAGGTAATATAATAAAGTGTCTTTTCTTCTTCGTGTTCACGATTCACTGTCAAGCACTCTGATGTACGTCTATTCCCGATATCTAACAGTTTTGTTGCTTTTTTCTCGAGGACAAACTTAACGATATGCGATCTAAGATTTCTGGCTGGTGATTGTGATGTGGTAGATGTGATCACGAGTCAATTGATACCCAAAAAATAAAAAAATCGTAGGCTCTCTGCAAAGGGGGAATCCGATGTGAAACTGGGGTTGTATATGAATTGCTAAACGCGGCAGGGAAAATATTATATCCTTTTCTGTGCAGAATAGTAACCCGATGGCAAATTAATTATGACGGGAACAAACAAAAAAAGGGAAGGCAAGGGAGATAGCTTATGAGAATGGCTCGAGGCTGAATCCGATATGTGGTTTATATACGCGTGGGGGGGTAGTGGAATCGAGTGTTATGGTAACGCGGTAATTCTCTAAAAAAAAGAATGATGATGAAGATACAAACAAATGTGGGAGGAAGGAAAAAAAAAAGATGGAGTAAAAAAAAAAAAATATTCTCTTGACCTTGATGATAAGAATGTGCCTATCGGGATTGGTGATGTGTGGAGGAGATGGATGAGTGGATGGGTGTGGTGAGTGGCAGCAGTAGTAGTAGTAGGAAAAAAAAATCCTAAAGACGTCAAGTATTAAATTGGGAAATGTAATTGGAATAATTGTTGTTGTCAAGGGAACTTCCAATAAATTTATACTAAAATTTATTAAATACAAAAACCAAACCCAACCAAAGAGAAACAAAAATTCAGGGCAATGTATGGGTTCTTCTTTCTTTCTTGGTTCTGTAATAAATAAAAAAAAAAATAAAGGAAAACAAGTTTGAATTTTAAGAAGGGTAGCGTCAAACTTTGGAATGATGTGGTTTTTGTGTCCCCTTAGGGCAGTGTTTTGTGTCACGGTAAATGTAGGACGGATTAAATCTGACTTTCTTTGTGGAAGCAAGAACAGAGTATAAAATGAAGGCCACCCGAAAACAACAATAATCTTGCGAGAATGAGCTCGGGCTATGGTTTGCTGCGCTTGTGACCTGAACTTGAAATTGAGCACGATGCTTGAAAGTTCAACTGGGTTAGTTGGCTGGGGGTGGCTCCTGAGCAAGCTGAATTCCGGGTGCGTTCCAAATACCTTGCGTCAACCAAAAATGTGTTGTAAGACCCTAATATGAAGAATGTTACTGGCGGAACAAAAAGGAAAAACCCACAGACTTAAACGAAGATTGGAGGTTTGTTTATTTTTAGCAAGTTTCCAAACAAGAGGTATTTCCTCGGAATAAGTGGTGGTAGATGGTAAGTGTCTTGGAGGATGGGAAAAACACCTTCTTGAAGGTTCGCTACTCGTGGTTAGTGAGTTGTCTGCAGTTAAGTTTGTTCTCTAGGAATTTAATGAACCAGGCAGATCTTTGGTTGTAAGGTCACGGACAGCAAAAAGGATTGCCAATTAGCACGGGACAATGAGCGGGTGGGTAGCACGTAATGGATGTATGAATCAAATTAAAGTCAAAAAGACAAACGTGAACAATGTAGGGTGGGAACTAGGGGGAGAAAGAAAGGACTGAGTATAAAGAAAGACAAGCTAAAGGATTGGCAAAGGTTCTGGTGGTGGATAATGGGCTAGTGGTTGTGTAAAGGAAAAAGACAAAAATCTAAAAACTGTAACAGGCACCAATTTGTCTTTCTGAGAAAGATTGCGATTACAACAGTTGGAGAAGAAGAATGACCCTTGTCTGTGCTGTTGCAGGTTGGGTGTGGGTATCGGGTAGATTGTTCAAACAAAGAGGTTGTGTGATTTCTTTGACCAATTGGGTAGTTGGCTATACTCCTTGAACCCTTTTTCTTTCTAATTTCAATCTAAAGGGGAACGAAGCTTTTTTTGTACAAGCTGGTTGTAAAAAAGATTGTATAGATTTCTTTGGTGATCGTAAGGCAAGGGCGCGCGAGAGAGAGAGAGAGAGAGAGAGAGAGAGAGATTGGTTGTAAAAAAAAATACAGGAACACAAAAAAAAATCTAATCTAATCTCCTGGTGGCGGTGGTTGTCAAGGAGTGCAAAAAGGGTGCTCTTTGACTGTTTGATGATCTTGATCAGTGTTGGAGACCGTTTGAGCTGAAACAAATGGATGTGATGAAAGCTGAAGATCTTGTAAGAGAGAGAGTCGGTAGTATCGTTTAGTCGTTTTTTTTTATTTTTTTGTTTAAGGTAGACCCTGAATTTCAACCCTAAATTTTGTTTGTTTGTTTGTGGTTTGTTTTTTTTTTCTCCTGTTGGTTCAGACAGCCGGTTCCAATGCGCGAATGCTGAACCCCCAATACAAATGGGAATGACAAGGTGGAGAGATACGTGCTTGCTTCAACCAGCCCTGAAATCTCCTGTTTGCAAAAATCCACATTACAAGAGGAGGTTGTTCAAAGTTGACGTATTGTGGTAGAAGTTGTTGCAGTTTTCATTCGTTACAAATAGAATTTACTCGCCTTTTTTGACGATTGAGAAAAGAAAATAAACACACACCGAGACGATCAGTCGGTTTGACACTAAGAAAAAAAAAAAAAAGGTCAACAAAAATCTAAAAGCCAAACAAAGCCTACCTCAACTTCACAAGAATGATTGAAAGAAGGATGGAAAGAAAGCATGGTCATTTGTTTATATACCACCAGACGATGAAGGACTGCTCCATCGCATGAGCGTGTCTGTGGCTAAGACTGCCACAATTGAAGCTTCCCTTGTCTACTGCTTCACCGCGGAGCGATTGTTTTAGCCCAGGACACCTCGCGTCAAGTAGCTCTACTCATTCAACGCATGAAGCGCCCCCTCCTCTTCTTCTCTCGGAGAGCAGGGAAACAGAGAGAGAGAGATAATAATGTTTAAAAGATGTACAAAAGAGGAAATTACGTACATGAAGGACGCCGGTCTTGCTCCAGTGGGTAAGATTGTATTGCATTGTAATTTTTTAATCCATGCAGATTTTTTTTTAGTGGTAATTGCAAACGTCCATTGTTTGACCTCCTGGGATTACGAGACCATGGAATAAACAAGAACTACAGAGAGAAAGGAGTAACTTCCTAAGCTCGAATTATGCAGCTCGTGCGTCAACCTATGTGCAGGAAAGAAAAATCCAAAAAAATCGAA
>JAJSEA010000581.1:0-13777 GCA_026724345.1 Candida sp. AC06 | reverse complement strand
CAGCAACAACAGCAACTGCAATTGCAACAACAACAATTACAACAGCAACAGCCATTGTCGGCAGCTCAATTGCACCAGCAGAAATTACAGCATTTGGTTAACAGACCATTACCTCCAATCAAACAAGAGTCACAGTCGGCCATGCCAACCACGAGCGGCCAAAACGACCTCATGCATAACAATGGCGTTGACCAATCTGGTGCTAAATACGAGGGATATAACAACAGACAAGATCAATACCAGCAACAGCAAATGGTTGACGACAATGACGAACACAAGGGATTCTGGTCAAAATTATGCTGCCATTAAAAACAAAAAAGAAATTGTTAAAGTCATTTTGATGTTTAATTTTTTTTTATAAAGATAAATTTTTGTTCATTGAGTTACTTTGGTTAATTGGAACTGTTTTTTAATTCTATCCTTTTTTTATCAGTTTTGTTCTAACTTTCCATTACACATGATTACAGTTAATTTGTTGTTGTTTAGTTTCCCTTTTATAGTTCTTCAAGTTTACTTCGATACATAATTATAGTTATAATTTAAACACAAACTATATAAAAAAAACTAACGACGATTACATCTCAGCGTATGTCTTGTGCAAGTAATCTTCAATCTCTTTCAAAGCTTCGATGGTCTTGGCCTTTTCGAATTTACCAGAACCCGAGTTCTTCTCAGCATTGACCAAATCTAATCTCTCCTTCATCAACTTGATTCTATAGTCGACCCAGTCTCCATAGAACTCGTTGTAACGAGACCCCCAATTAACCTCTGGCTTAACCGTAGACAACACACTGCCGTCCCTAACCCTGGGGTCCTTTGCACGGTACGACGTCACCATCGTGATCCTTTCGCTCATGCCAAGCGGCAACGGAGCAATATGCTCAATCAACCTACCCTGCAATACATTAGCCGATCCTTTAACAGGGCTAGGAACAACCGCAACATTGCCGTTACCCATCCGCAACGACGTCTCGCCGCCAATCATGTTCGTGGTGTCGCTGAGCATCAACACGCACACAAACGGATAGCTATCGTGATGCCAGCCCACCACAGCAGGGATGTCCTCTCCGTTGGACCCACGACGCACCAACTCCTGCTGGTGTCTGATGCGTTCCTCCTCGGCCTCGTCCGCCGACTTCATCGAGATGTTGGTGTGTGCAATCTCGTAATCCATGACGATCTCCAACTCGACGCCAGCCATCCGCGACACCAACTCCATGGTCTTGGGGTGTGTCCATGCCGCGTACGTGAACGGACACACAACACGGTCCTTGTCCTTGACAAAGCCCCGGACAACGCAGTCGAGCCCCGAGGTCGAGCTGTACGAGTACCGCGCGTACTTCATGAAGGTCTCCTTGTGCAAGACCTCCTTGCGCATGATGGCGATGGCGTCGTCCGTGAAGAGCTGGAATGGGTCCGTGACGCCAATGTCGCTGATTTGGTCCGGGTGGGTCAAGCCGAGCTGCGCCATGGTTAACCGTCTCGTGGAGTCGTAGAACGCCTTGGCGTTGTCCCCGTTGGCATAGTAGGTTAAGTGGATCTCGGGGTCAAAGTCAGGGGTGGGGATGGCGGGTGGAACGAGCTTCAAGGAGTCGTACGCTTCGACTGGGATGGTCTTGTGGGTGTTGCCGTCTAAGATAGCTTGAATGTCTGGAGTAGCCATTTTCTGAGGTGGTGTGAGATAGAGAATTGAGGGAGGAAGAGGAGGAAGGAATGAAAGAAAAGGGTGAGTGGGTGTGCTTATATAGACTGAGGATGGGTCTAGATTTGATAGATAAGCTAATGAGCATACTTACTGCAAAGCAATGTAACCAGCTAAGCAAATTTATCCAATTCCAGTATCATGATCCATAACTGCAAAAAAAAAAAAGACAGAGGGAAAAAAATGGGTGTTGGCGCGGAATGATGCCTTTTTGCGTTTCTTATCTATAAATTTGTCTTCGCAAGCAAAGCACAGCGTTTGATAATACTGTCTAAAAACCCAGATTGACAAGAGGGGGGGGTGGCACAAGTGGCACAATAATACGGTTGATGAGTTCCTTATCTAAAAAAATGGAGACGTTGTTGTATTTAAATGCAAATGGATCAGACTTCTGTAACTGGTATCTGTTTGTGTCATGCATCGCAATTCCCAATTGGGTTGTATTTTTTTTTTATGGAGTGGGTCTCTGATTATGTAATTACGTGTGACACAACCAGGATGGATGTTTTTCCGACACGGAGTTAATCTCGGATTTTGTAGCAGTTGTAATTTGCTCAAGTGCGGGAATAACAAAGAAAAATGGCTAAAACCCGTGGATTCTCGCTTCATAAGAAACAAGGTGTTGCCTTGCACGGGGTCTGGGAATTTTTTCAATCGCAGGTGTTGCAAATAAGGTTCCAACTGGTGTCTTCGGAGTAGCCCAGTCTCCAATAACCATGACTATAAATACCCTCTTGTATCTTTTATTGATTTCTCCTTTTCTTTCCTCTTCTCTAATCACAAACACCACCATGTCAAACCATAAAGAAGCAGTTGATGCAAACAGAGAGAAATTCAACTCTAGCTTTGCCGTCAAGTACGAAGCCAAAGAATCCCAGCAATTGCTCGCCCTCTTGTTCGCCAAGTTCATATTAGAGTACGACTTTGCCCATCCAACAACCAGAAAGCCACCTCAGGACACCGAGGAGCCACTTGGTGATCCAACTAGGCCGTTCAATGGGTTCACCAGGGACAACACCTTGCCTGATCCAGCTACTTACTTGGAGGAATACCCGGACACAATCTTCAGACCTGGAATGAAGTTGCTTGACTTTGCGTGTGGTACCGGGATGGTCACCGAGTTGTTTGTGCCGTACGTTAAAGGAGGGGAACTAGTGGGGATGGATATTAGTAGCGGCTGGTTGGAGCGGTTTAACGAGAGAGCTCAGGAGATGCACGACCCGGTGATGAAAAGCTACGTGTACGACGTGTTGGACGAGACGAAGCAAGAAGAACTCAAACAGTTTGAAGAACAGTTTGATGCCATTATCTGCACCATTGCGTACCACCACATGCACAACTACGAGCTCGTCACTAAGAAACTAGCTACTTTTTTGAAACATGGCGGATGGTTATTCATTGTTGATTTCTACAACGAGGACGTGGAGACACCAAACGTTGCTCCTTCGAACGCTGTCCAGCACATGGGCGGATTGAAGATCGATAGTTTGAACAATACGTTGGCTAACGTCGCTGGGTTGGATAAGGTCAGCAGTGCAAGAGAGTTCAAGACTTGGGTCTGGCAGCCGGAACATTTCATTACTTCCCATTTGAACCAAAGGGCAATTGATAAGTTGAATAATGGGGAGTTGTCAACGAGAGAGACTCCCGAAGGTGAAGTCGAGTATTTGGTCGAGACCAGTTTGATCTATGCTGTAGGCCAAAGGAAATAGATAATTAGAACTAGTTTGTATTTGTATAGTAAAGTTAAGTTCAGATCTGGTTGCAAGATTCGGGGACTGCGATTTCCAATCTCCGCGATTAAGGTTTTTCCAACGGAAATGGAACAATGAGCACCACCATCCCCCGCCATAAAAATCTCACCGACTTCCCACCACACCACACCCACACGCTCTCTCTTTCGCCTTCTTCACTAGCCAACATGTCGAACCACAAGGAAGCAATCGATGCGAACTTAGCCATCTTCAACAAAGAATTCGCCGTCAAGTACGACGGCAAGGAGTCGCAACAGACGCTTGCGCTCTTATTCGCCAAGTTCATCCTCGAGTACGACTTTGCCCACCCAATGACTCGCAAGACACCCCAGGAGACCGAGAAGTCGATCGGAGACCCCACGAAGCCGTTCAATGGGTTCACAAAGGAGAACGCCTTGCCTGACCCAAAGACGTACTTGCAGGACTTCCCGGACTCGATTTTCAAGCCCGGTACCAAAGTGTTGGACTTTGCGTGTGGCACCGGGATGGTGACGGAGTACTTTGCGCCGTATGTCAAGGGCGGAGAACTCGTTGGTATGGATATCAGTAGTGTCTGGTTGGAGAGATTCAACGAACGAGCCAAGAAATTTGACGACCCAGTGATGAAGAGTTACGTGTATGATGTTTTGGATGAGACGAAACAGGAAGAACTCAAACAGTTTGAGGGTCAGTTCGACGCGGTAATTTGCACCATTGCGTACCATCACATTCACAACTATGAACAAGTGACGAAGAAGTTGGCCACGTTTTTGAGACCAGGTGGATGGTTGTTCATTGTAGATTTCTACAACGAAGACGTCGAGAAGCAGGGGGTTGCTGTGTCGAAGGCAGTCCAGCATATGGGTGGGTTGAAGATTGACAGCTTGAATAACACCTTGGGTAATATTGCGGGCTTGGTCAATGTGAGCAGCGCCAGGGAGTTCAAGACGTGGGTGTGGCAGCCTGAGCTGTTTATCAGTACCCATTTGAACCAGGAGACCATAGACAAGTTGAACAACGGGGAGTTACCAAAGAGAACCGCTCCTGATGGCGACGTCGAGTACTTGATTGAATCCAGTTTGATCTACGCCGTTGGTCAACGTAAGTAAAAAAAAAGAATCTTGTTGTCTAGACTATAGGTGTATATTTAAATTACAGTGTGTTTGTTTGTGTGGGGGGTATACGTATTCTTTCTCTTCTCTACATGATAATGCACAGTCTTTCCGAGTCACCGGCAGCAGCATTAGCTAGTCTTGCTCTTTCCTCAGGGTCCAACTTCGAGAGATCAATCTCGACATGCAGTCCCTCGCTGCCATTTCTCTCATGCTGAGCATTCAACAACTTCAACTTCTCCTCTTCCGCCCTCGCGATATCGGCCCTGTTCTGCGCCACCAAATCACCAAACAACTTCGTGAACCGCGGGTTCTCCTGGTTGTTCCAGCGCTTGCTGTCCGCAGCTAGCTTCCGCTTGACAGCGTCGGTGGTCTGGATCGACCCCGTTGTGCTCTCGTCCCCCGTCATGAACGACAACAACCCCGTCAATATCGTGGCCACGCTCCATGCAGGGTTCCATGTATCTGGATGGTAGTCGCTCATGCTCAAACACAACCGGGTGTTTGTGGAAAACCGCCCATTGGGCGTGATGATGGAAATGGCGGGTGGCTTGAACGGGTAGTCCGTGGGGAATCTGAGGATGCCGTGGTACTGGCCCCCTTCGTATGGCGTCCCCTCTGGTCCTGTGATGACGTAGTGCCATTCCAAGATGTTCTCGTCGTTGGGCTTGGCGATTATATACGGCGGTGGACTGGACTCTATGGTCTTGAACTCTTTCTGGAGACGTTTGGTTGCTTGTCTGCTGGCCATGATATGGGGTGGGTTATCTGTGTGTGGGAGTGTGTGGATAAAGAAAGGAAGAAGAAAAAAAAAGACTGGGGATGTGGGAAAAGTTGTGTTGATGAGCTGTCGAGGGAAACGCAAAAGTAGATCAATATATAACTAAAACGGAAATGTGGATATAGTTCCTCTCTTCTAGTGAAAAATGTGTCGAAGCAGAGAGATAAGAAGAGGTGGATCCTATGATTGCCAACGGGAAAGCAAAGCAAAAAGGTGTTCTGGCAGATTACGCCTTCTTTTCTTTTTCCCACTCGTTCTCGCTCTCGCTCTCGCTCTCTCGTTCTGGGGCTCTGTAGTTTTCTTTCTTCCTTACTGCGAAGTTGCGTGCAAACACCGAAACTGATTTTATGCAAGATCACACGACTGCAACACACATGAGTGCTACGCTAACAGCAGACGTGTGACTGCGGAAATGTGACACAGAGCACTTTAGTAATATGCCAGTGTGATCAGCAGAGTGTTAATGGTACTTTCTTGCAATTCCGGCGGTCACACGCTTCGGATATCTTATTAATTGGCCGCTTCCCATGGGCTCATTTAGATTTGTTCACATTAATTAGTCTGCGTGCCTCCCCCCTCTCTCTCTCCGTTCTCTTTTTGTTTGTTTGGTGCGGTTCGAACTAAGGCGGGCGGTCGGCCCCGGGAGCCAAACGTATGCAACGGGCAAGTTGTTGCGAAACTGGACTCGCAAGCTCACATGCAGTACTAGAGTATTCTTTTGAGTGGCTACTTCCTAGGGACCCTCTCTGTATAAAAGTATAACCATAACAGGTTGGCAATGACCCGTTTGAAACATCTGCATGAAGCGCAGCTACATGTCATCTTAATTTCATTTTCGTTAACTGAGCACACGATTCGGGTTCTAGAATAGGGAGGGCCACTACCATCTAGACGGGCTTAGGGTTTAACGCCGTCGTTTTAATTAAACCTAAGTACAAGCCCACTAATTTACAACCCTTTTCTTTTTCGAATGTTGCAACATTAATGCATGTACGAGGACAATAATTATTCCAAGATTAGACCCACAGTTTGGCCGCTTATCTAATCGAACTATTCGTAGATGGCGGTTGTGAATCAGTACGAAGAGCGCGGAGTTTTTTCACCCCCGTGGTGGCGGATCATCTCTTATCATTCTTGTTTGATCAGCTCCGGAATGTCGGGAGTTGTATTGAAAAAGGCACGAATACTTCACGAAAAAAGGAATTGAGCTTCACCAAACCCATTTTGAATTTAAGGTTCATAAGCTTGGAGGGAGGAGATCAAAGGATCCTTTCAAAAATGTGGCCCACTCAACCCAATAAGTGGCTCATCCTCCCATTCATTGTTCAATCTACACGAACACGCGTCTCAGTGCGTTGTCACTCGCAACACGTGAGGGTGGGTGTGGGATAGGTGGGTTCTTTGCATGGCTTTTGCAAATATGCACACGCACAATGATAGAGACATCGTCAAGAGAGCCGACATTTATTATTCTGGTGATTATTTGCGTGTTGTTTTTTTTTTTTGTTTATTAAGCTGCCACGCTTTCCAGGCCATGCTGATATATAATTTTTGGCAGTCAAGCACGAAAGCAACAGCCACAGTTCTTTAGCAAGCTTGTTGCTTCTACGAGCCGCGAGTATGATCGACTTTGCCTTCGTTTATAGCTATTTCAGGTACAGCGTCATGCTGCGTTCGTAACGTGGGACAGTTTGTGTGTGTTTGTATTCTTGGTACCTGAAAGTAACGAAAGCGGGAAGTGTGTGGATACCAGAGGAGGATCAGTGTGTAGATGAGATTTCTAAAAATAGCTAAAGTAGAGCGTGTATTTTATTTTCTGTGCTTCTACACGAAAGATCTGTGTTTGTGCAGTATTACACAAAAGACGTATCTGCTCCTCCCTTTTGTTTTTTGTCCTTCCACCACCGTGTGTGTGGGTGACTGTGTGTAGGTTTTGCCAAAGGGTAGTTACGTAACTAAGCGATGATGTAACCAAAGAATATTTACCCTAGTTTATCACAAACTAAACCTAAAACACTATACGTGGTGTTTCATCTACCACCCTTAGCCTGTGACCAGAGCCGAAGCAGAACAAGGGGGATGTTTACGCACTGAGGTCTCCACAAAAACTAAACACAGGTCTAAATTAGGAAATTTAATTACCACACTAGCAGAAACCAGCGAATACAAGCTCCATACGTCCAAATTCATCGTTGAAACCCGACAAGCAAAAACAATAAAACAATTCCACCAACTAAGCCGACAAACGATCTAAGAATAGAGAGCGAAAACAACCTCTCTACTTGTTCCCTTCATCCCCTCGCAATCCCTGCTCTTCTTGCCAACACGTTTCACATTTATGCTTTTTACTTTCCCACATATAACCACCCACAATTCTCTCTGGGTTTTCAGAAATATATTTCTGCTACTTTCTTCTTACGCTTCCTCTGCTAACCAGTTCTAGACTCTCCCTCAACGCTTTCGTGCAGATCAAGCTAACCCGAACCACCGCAACTACCGTACCTTGATACGTTTCTCCTCCTCCTACAGCTCCAGCTCCAGCTCCCTCCCCATAGCAAATTACAGTTCGTTTCTTTTTGCGCCTTTAGCCCAGAATACATTACAGATTACTCCCAAATAGGCGGGCAATTCCACTTATTTTTGTACACCGTACTTCACCACACCCACCCCTCCGACGACCACGACTTCGACGAGGAGCGCAAAGACAATCGTGGAGCGTTCATCACCGAATCAATTGTTCAGTTATAAAGGACAGCATCTCCCACTGAGCTGGTCCTTTTTTTCCCCTTTCTCCTTGGGTGTACATAATCACAATTACAAGTGTTCTTCTTCTTTTTCTTCTTCTTCTATCCAGCGAAGGAGAATTATTCCTATTTGAAGAGATAAGCTTGACCATCTACCGATCTTACCCGTGTGATTGAATTATTATCAAGCAAGCAGCAGAGAAAGTCGTGGATTATAGTTTTGTGGATCACGACATTTGGACATAACAAACAAATTTTCTTTTTTTTTTTTTAAAGCACAACACGACTTTTGTTAGTGTGAAAGAGAAGAGAGAGAGAGAGAGCGACACTGGCTTCACCACCCACACAGTCTCACAGTCCTTAGTTTTTGTTTGTTTTTGTTTGTTAGTGGGATTCAAGCAAAAGAAAGAAAGAAAGAAAGAAAAGGAAGAAAATTTTTTTTTTTGTTAATACTTCCCCTTTGTACGTTAATACGAAAAAAGGTAATTATTCCAGTCCACCCATACCTCCAAGTTGTCTACCATCACAACCACCACCACCACCAGTACTACCACTACTGCTACTGCTACTGCTACTCCCACAAACCCCGCCACCGCTACAGCTACCAACACTGCCACCACTACAGCTACAGCTACTCCCACGACCGCTCCTCCAGCTGAAACAACCACCGCCTCTGCGACAACTTCCACTGGATTCACCACTGCATCTTCATCTCCAACAGCAACAACAACAAAAACAGCACCTCCTCCCATGAGCAGCCATCCATACCGCCAGGTTTCAAGCGCCCCTTATCCCATCCAGGATAACTTCACTCAAAGTGACCCCTCATCGTCAAGCTCTCCCAGCATGACAGAAGTCACCTCAGCATTGGAGGACTTGCATTTACCTCCGAACAAATCATATCCGCCCAATAATGGCGTCCAAAATGGCCATCACCACAACAGCCACCCCCACCACCACAACGGCAACGGCAACGGTAACGGTAACAACAACAACAGCCAGGAGAACATCGTGGTTCAGACCGTCAACGTCCCACGACAATTGATACCTCTTTTGCCCCAGCAGGGATCACCAAAGGACCATAAACAACAGTACCAACAGGTGTCCAACTCTAGAAAACTGCTGCCCCACAACCAACAACATTTCTCACCAACGATAAGAGGCTACGACGCGCCTTATTCCCCGTTGGTGCATGAACAAATACCACAACAGAACATTAGAGAATCCCCTACTTTAAATGCAACTCCGATAAAGTCCCCACCACAGATGAATGCACCATACCCGGTCTACGAGTCGCTGACCCCACCTCCAGTCTTTGCATCCAAAGAAAGCGTGGTGACTTCACCACCTTCGGTGCCATTGTCTGCCACCTCGTCGGTGACTAACTTGAACTTGAACCAGGCAGACATGTACCAGTCCAAGTCGGAAAACAACTTGTCGGTGACTAACAACAAATTTGGTCACAACAGGTCGGTTTCTTCGACTTCGTCGTTTTTTTACGATCGTAATGATAATAGCTCCATGATTGATTTCAATCAGAATGTCATTCAGCTGTACTTGGGTGAGAATTCGAGCCATTTAATGCCTAGAATCAAAACTTTGGAATTGTACCGTAAGAATGCTAGAAAGTCCACCGATCCAAACGTCTTGTTTCAATACGCACAGTACATGTTGCAAACGGCATTGTTGTTGGAAACTGAATTACAGAACATGCTTGCCAACAACAGCACCAACGCTAACATTGGTGGCACTACATCTTCACAATCATCAGGGTCACAGAATGGCACAAACTCGCCATTCACTAGTAGATCAATTGAAAACTCCCCAAGAAAGGGTCCATTGGACTTTAAGAATGGCGGTGGCCATAAAAAGTCCAAGTCGATTGATTTTGCAAATATAGAATTGGAAGGCAACGAGAAGAAGTTGAAGAAGGCTTTGTTGAAAGAAGCTGTCAAATACCTTAAGAGACTTTCGGATAAGGGATACGTTGAGGCCCAATATTTATTGGGTGATGCTTACAGTTCGGGAGCTTTAGAAAAGATTGATAATAAGGAAGCATTTATATTATTTCAAAGTGCTGCTAAACACGGCCATGTCGAGAGTGCTTATAGAACGTCATATTGCTACGAAGAAGGTTTAGGAACCGGTAGAGATGCTAGAAAGGCGGTTGAGTTTTTGAAGATTGCTGCATCGAAAAACCATCCTGCGGCCATGTACAAGTTGGGAGTTTACTCGTTTTACGGAAGAATGGGGTTGCCCTCGGACATGAACACCAAGAAGATGGGGATCAAATGGTTGGGCAGAGCCTCCAATGTTGCTACTGAGTTGACTGCCGCAGCCCCATACGAGTTGGGTAAATTGTACTATAATGGGTTTGAAGATATCGTGCTTCAAGACAAAAAATATGCATTAGAATTGTATGCACAAGCCGCTGCTTTGGGACATTTGGAATCCGCCGCCATATTAGGACACCATTATGAGATTGGGGAGATCGTCCCACAAGACTCGAACTTGTCCATCCATTACTATACACAAGCTGCATTAGGAGGCGATCCAAATTCCATGTTGTCTATGTGTGCCTGGTACTTGGTTGGAAGCGAACCATACTTGCCCAAGGACGAAAACGAAGCATTTGAATGGGCCAAGAGGGCAGCTGTTTGCAACTTGCCCAAGGCTCAATTTGCATTAGCCAATTTCTACGAGAAGGGTATTGGATGCATCAAGAATAATAATGAGGCACAAGTTTGGTACAAAAAGGCTGCTGAGAATGGGGATGAGAAGTCTTTGCAGAGAATCACTGATAAAGAGATGCTTAGAACGGTTCAGAAGAACTTGAAGAAGAACCCACCCACGGCCAACTCTGTCAATGGAGGAGGCTCCAGTGCTCAGGATAAAGATTGTGTCATCATGTAATCACAAGAAAACAAACAACAGAACAGAACAGGAAACAGAAACAGTACAGAACATGGTGAATACCATTTGGGCAGTATGAACAATGTTAAAAAAGGGTCAAACGGGAACAACAAAAAAAGAATTGAAAGAGGAAATTCACATCATCATCATCATTATTATTTTATTATTATCATTATTATCATTATTATCATTATATTATTATTATTATCATTTTTTAATCTGTCTATGTATATATAAGTTTAATATTTCGGGTATATATACGCAAAACACTTATAAAGGCTTGTTTGTTTCTTGGTGGCTGTGAAGTGGTTGCAAGAATATGGTTGCACGTGACCAGATCGATTTTCGTGATGACGCGTTTCATTTGCTGCCCGTTTAGTGAAAAACAAAAATCACAGAATTTCTTTTTTTAGAATTGTTTGCTCGTTTGTTCGTTTCAGGTTGATTTTGTGTGTGTGTGCACGACAAACTACGCCAAAACAAAAAAAGGGAAAAACGTGACACGTGACGTAAGTCAACATTTGGAGGAAAAATGAGATGTTGTGTGTCAATTATGAAACGTCAGATAAAGAAAATAGGCGAAGTATAGAAAGGTAACGATGACCTAGTGTGATTTTAGGGTTGGGAGGTGAATGTTGCAGTTGTAGTTGCAGTTGGAGTAGGTGTGGTGGTTGTGGTGGTAGTGTACTCCTCATTGGGTTTTCTAGAAAAAAGTGTGGGACGCACACAAAGTTTGTCGTTGCACGTCCCCTGATTTTTCTTGATCTCTGCGTCTCTCTCTCCCCCCATACACAAGCTCAGAGAGAAGTCTTGGCTGTGAGGGTGAGTGCCACGGCTGCAAGAAGCTAGAAAGATCAAATTGATAGTTCAATTGGGGGGGGGGGATGAAACATGGCTGAGGGGAGAGAAAGAACGAATGATGATGTAGTGGCAGGAAGTATGATCCGGTTTCTCTCGGGATTTGGCCACGTCGTTTGCATTTCATGGCTATGGAAAAAGAACACAGAGATGGATGGGAAGGAACTAATTAGAAACGGGGCTTAAATAACTGTGGTGAGCTGAAATTGTAGCGAAATACACCAATCATCATCATCATCACTCAGTGGGGGCCAATTGCATCGTCACAGGGTTAATTGAGACGGTCGGATCGAATTGAAGGAAAGTAGGTTAGCTAAAACGTGGAATTTATCCAAAGAAAGAAACGTGCATTGTTCAAAAATTTTTTTTTTTGGATTAGGGGATTCCCATTCAACTTTGTGTAATTTTGTTGTGTACTCCTGCTCCGCTTTGAATTTTTGCATTCATCATTCACTCAATCACAATCACTGCCCATTGCTTTTGCTTTTGTTTCTCCTGACTATGTGTCCTTCACTCACACACACTTTCTGAATTCCTCTCGTCCAGTCCAATGCCATTCATCGCCACTATAAATACTCCACGTATTCCACCCATGTCGGATCAAAAATAAAAAAAACCTCTCTCTCTTTCTTTCTTCTTTTCTCAATCACTCAATCAACTAACAAATCAATCAATCAATCAATCATGTCAGCAAACGACTTCTACTCCTCCGGAGACCAATCCGAATACAAGCCAAAGGAATCCCGCGGTGACAACAACGAGGGCGGCGACAGGGGCTTATTGTCCACCGTCGCCGGTGGTCTCGCTGGTGGCTACGGTGGTCACGAATTGGGCGAGAAGGCAAACCACAGCACCTTGGGCACCGTGATCGGCGCAATTGGTGGTGCTGTCGGCGCTAACAAGTTGGAAGACGCATACGAGGACAGACAGGACAAGAAGAAGTACGAACAGCAGTACGGTGGTCACCAGGGTGGTCACCAAGGTGGCTACGGCGGTGGCAGAGATGACTACGGCGGTGGCAGAAACGAATACGGCGGTGGCCGTGATGACTACGGCAGAGGTGGCCAAGGAGGCTTCGGTGGTGGCCGTGATGATTACGGCAGAGGTGGTCAAGGTGGTTACGGTGGTGGCAGAGACGACTACGGTAGAGGTGGTCAAGGTGGTTACGGTGGTGGCAGAGACGACTACGGTAGAGGTGGCCAAGGTGGCTATGGTGGAAGAGATGACCGCAGAGATGACCGTAGACAAGGCGGCTGGTAATTCTATTGATCCCGTCTATGCGTTAACGTGAGTTTGAAATTTCCTTTTTATATGTATAAGAAAAAAAAAAAAAAAGAAAATCCCCAAATAAAGAACAGGAATTCTTATTATCTAAAGCTGTGTGTATTTCGATGACTCTATGTATCGTTGGAGACTCGCGATGCTGCTTGCTTGTTTAGCAATGGCAATTTGGACTCGGATATCGGCAAAGAAAGTCTCCTGTTGGAGCTGCTCACCGGCGGCGATCTAGCCCGCTTCAAATCCGTCAACAATCTCTTATTCGTGACTCTTGTTGTGTTCAGATTGACATTCAATGTCAGTGGTGGTGAATCTAGCTGTGGATCAAACGGTAAGTCTATATCTAGATCGATATCCTTAAGTATATTGTTCACTTTGGGTGGACTGTTCTGTGAATCATCAATGTCGAATCGCATATCTGAATGGATAATCGAGTTGTTTTCCTCCATGCTTGTGTCATACATCAAATCATTGGTGCTCAGTTTCTTCACTTTGCCATTGACCAGCTTGATACTCTTGGGTCGTTTCAAAATGCGTGGCGGAGAGACATCCGTCTTTTGTTTCTTCATTGGCGTGGGCCCATCGTCATCGCCGTCAACTTGCATCATGCTTATGTCATCCACGGCTGGCGCGTCCTGCGATAACTTTGTCTTGAT
>JAJSEA010000580.1:0-13884 GCA_026724345.1 Candida sp. AC06 | reverse complement strand
CCACAAGTCTTTGTTGTCCAAAAACAATTGATTGCTAAGTGTAACTTGGCTGCTAAGCCAGTCATCTGTGCCACCCAAATGTTGGAATCCATGACTTACAACCCAAGACCAACCAGAGCTGAAGTCTCTGATGTCGGTAACGCCATCTTGGATGGTGCTGACTGTGTCATGTTGTCTGGTGAAACTGCCAAGGGTAACTACCCAATTGAAGCCGTCTCTATGATGCACAACACCTGTTTGATTGCTGAAAAAGCCATTGCTTACCCATCTTTGTTCAACCAATTGAGATCTTTGGCCGTCAAGCCAACCCCAACGTCTGAAACCTGTGCCGTTGCTGCTGTCTCTGCTTCTTACGAACAAGACGCCAAGGCCATTGTTGTCTTGTCCACTTCTGGTCTTTCCGCCCGATTGGTCTCCAAATACAAGCCAGACGTCCCAATCTTGATGGTTACCAGAAACGAAAGAGCTGCCAAGTTCTCCCATTTGTACAGAGGTGTCTACCCATTCATCTACACTAAGCCAAGCACTGAAAACTGGCAAGAGGATGTTGAAAACAGATTGAGATGGGCTGTCTCTGAAGCTGTTGAATTGGGCATCATCTCCAAGGGTGACTCCATTGTCACTGTCCAAGGTTGGACCAGAGGTTCCGGACACTCTAACACTGTTAGAATTGTCCAAGCTTAGATTTACTCTTCTTTTTCGTAATAGTTGTCTAAATATTGATTTGTTTAGTTATTTGTTTGATAAAGGGATTAAAACTTAATGTATAGAGTACGTGTGATTGTTTTTATGAAACAGGACCCAGTGGTTATCGTAGTCCTTCGTGGTTTATTGTCCTCATCGAATAAAGCGGCAGAGGCATTTTTCATCATTTTCTCTTCGCTGCTTCTGTTAGGTCGAAATTCACTCGGGTGGAAAAAATTCAATTGCTTCAGAATAACACACCACCGACCTACACCAACACCACCTCCTCACCATGCTCCAATCTCAGCTCAAAACGTCAATTGGTAAATTGGCTCCGTTGAGATCATCAGCCTACTTAAGAACCTATTCAACCGAACCAACCACCCCACCACCACCACCACCTCCAAAAGCCAAACCAACACCTCCAACACCATCAGAAACCACCCACTTTGGATTCAAGACCGTCAACAAGGACGACAAGGAGAAGCTCGTCGGTGGAGTTTTCTCCTCCGTGGCATCCAACTACGACCTCATGAACGACGTGATGTCGATGGGCGTGCACCGTTTATGGAAGCACCACTTCATCGAGCGTCTCGACGCCGGGATGCGTCCTGGGTCGACACAGCCCTTGGAGTTCCTCGACGTCGCTGGCGGTACGGGCGACATTGCATTTGGTCTTCTCGAGCATGCCGAGAAGAAGTTCGGTGACACCAGGAGCAGGATGACCGTGGCTGATATCAACCCGGACATGTTGCACGAGGGGGAGTTGCGCTGTGCCAAGACGAAGTGGGCGGGGTCCGACCGGATCAAGTTCTTGGTGCAGAACGGAGAGACTATGGACCAGATCGAGGACGAGTCGAAGGACGTGTATACTATTGCGTTCGGGATTAGAAACTTTACCAACATCCAGGCGGGCTTGAACACGGCATACCGTGTGTTGAAACCAGGTGGGATATTCGCGTGCTTGGAGTTCTCCCAGGTTGAAAACCCCTTGTTGGACTACGGATACCAGGCATACTCGTTCTCGTTATTGCCATTGATGGGACAGTTGATTGCGAACGATAGAGAGTCGTACCAGTACTTGGTTGAGAGTATTAGAAAGTTCCCCAAGCAGGAAGCATTCAAGGGCATGATTGAAAAGGCTGGGTTTTATGTTCCGGAACCTGGGTACGAGAACTTGACCTTTGGTGTTGCTAGTATCCACATCGGTATAAAGATGTAAAAGAGTGGGTATCTTGTCTTGCGTGTATATACATAATTATAAATAAAGTATTCCTATGATTCAACTTCTTCTGGTCTCTATTAGTTTGGCGTCAATTTCTCCAAGGGACCGTTGTCTGAGTTTCAATTGCAATAGTTTGAATTTGGGACAACAGACGCTGGATGCGTCTGGCCCGTTTGTCTCGTAGAATGATTTACAACACTGGTACAACTCGTCAATGTATTTGGAACACTTGGCCTCGTTGTATCCGTTCTTCTGTAGACAGTTCTGAATAGCACATGCCTGGGCCTTGCATGTTTCATTAACCTCTGACATTGTTTTCAGTTGATGGCAACAAGAGGAGGAAGAGCTTTAACTACGCAGCAATTTAAACCTCTTTTCATTTGTTCCCTCGCGAGAGCACTTCACAGAACAAAAACACTTCGTGTATTAACCCTAAACAGACGCTCTATCTAACTCAGTATGATAATCATCGTCCTCATACTCGCTCGGTTCCCTAATCACCAACGGCGCAAACTCCCGTCTTGCCTCCTCCGTGACATTCTTCTGCTTCGAGCTGTAGAAAATAATCAACGCCATAAACAACGACGCCAACAACGTCATCAACCCCCATCTCGACAAATACCATCTCAAACTCTCAATCTCCGACTTGATATTCGAGCTCAAATCCGTCGTGATCTTGTGATTCGCCTCCTGAATCTTCAAAAACATTCTCTTCGACAGCAATGTATTCTCCGACTTTGCCTCGTTTATCGCCACCGCAGAATCATTCCTAAGCATCAAGAAGTCATTGTGCAACTCGTCCGTGATGGCGTTGAAGTCCCTCAGCAAGATGTTAATCAACGCAAGCAACTCTGCGGCATGCTGGTCCCTCGATCGCGTGACATCCACCCGGATCTCCTGCTGGGCGCTCTCAAACAAGTACTGCTCGTTCTCGAGCTCGAACCGCTGCGCGTAGATCGTCGAGAGCTTCGTGAGCTTCAGGTTGAGCTGGTAGATCAACAACGCAATGATCTGGTCGCTTTGTGCAACGCTGAACCCCGCACCGCGGAGATCCTTGTACATCGCGTACGTGTCGATGTAGGGGTCAAGGCTGCCAAACACCTCCGTGAGGAAATCGTCCTTGCTTACACCCTCGGGTAGAACCTTCTCGGACCCTGGCGGGAGCGCGAACGGCGAGTCCAATGTGATTGTCTTCTCTGGGGTCGAGGCTGCGGTGGCGGTGTCATCATTGTTGGTGTTATCACCTGGTTCGGCCTCTAGTTTGCCATTGGTTGTGAAAAGTGGTTTCTTGGCTCCGCTACTGTTGCTGGGGGTTGTTGATGCACTCAGGTATCGTAGGGAGCTAATGGCAAGGTTTCGTATGAACGACGGGTTGATTCTATTTGATTCTAGAATACTTCGGGTGAAGACATGGCTGATAATCAGGGTTGGTGGTAGAAGATGAATATTCCCTATTCTTGCGAAGCTATGCCTTATCATAGATATCCAGTGGAGTTGATGTAATCAAATCTGTAATTCACTTTGTATTGATAGTAGACTAACGATAGTATTCTGAACACTCTTAAATCACAACCTAGTAATATGTACTGTAGTAAAGAAAGAAAGAACCAATATACAAAAAAAAAATATAAAAATCAGAAGCACAGAAGATTTAGGTTTACGTTGCGACCCGCGCTCATTACCAACAAAAACAACAATCACTAGCGAGGTCATATACTACCGAATACGACACAAAAACCGTTCTCAGCCCAAGCTTTTAGCAATCATCGATCTAGGACTAGGAATACGTGTGATTCTGGTGCTGATGCCGGAAGGAGTTCTGAGGGGCGACCCACTGATTCTCTTGAACACATTCAACATTTCCTCAGAGGGTGGAGCAGTGTCAGCCGTGGAGTGGTCTCGGGGTTGTGCAACTGGATCATTCAAGAAATCTTCGTCTCCGGGATTGCCACCCAATCTAAACGGGAACTCCAATGCAAAGTGGTACAATGCACGGGAGAAAAACGGATACCCAAACTTGATGTGGGAGAAATACACCACTGACTTGACCTTGGTATCGAGGTCAGGGTCGACGCAAGCATACCCACTGCATTTGCTTATGTAGTGGCCATTATCAGCTGGCGCAACAACAAGGTCAGCAGAAGGAGAAAACTCTTCGTTGAAAGCGGAATCACTTGGCGGTAAATCTTGAGTAACAATCTTGGATACCAAATTTGGATAGTTGATCGTTCTCACCCTGTGATCGCACAAGTTCACGAGTAGTCTATTTTGGTCCTCGTACGAACTCAAGATGTCATCAACAGTTACATCTGGCCCAGCATTCTGCAACTCTGCTTCTCCATCATTGACGACGTAACTGATCTTGGAGTACTTATCTAGCAAGACAATCTGAGGGAGAATCTTTTTAAACTCTTTTAACTCAGACGGATCAAAAGTGTTGGCCAATGCAACGAGCTCAACCAAAATGGCATTCTTTATCGAGTCGATGAAATTGCTGTCACCATCCCAACAAGCACCCAGCTTCTCAAAAATTGTAATCTCCGTAATAGTGGGCACTAGGCAACACCAAGTAATGAAGCGCCCCATTTCACGCAATAGCCTAACTCTTTCAGCAGCAATATGGGTCTTGCACTGAGTAAAATATTCGTTACGGATGGCTATGACATACTGCACTTCCTTCTTCTCGGGTATTTTTATCCTCCTGTCGGCATCCAAGTAGGGTTGTGGTATCTCTGGAGGAGGAACTAGCATCGGTGGGTTGAGTTGCAAAATCAAAGCAACTGTCTTTGGGGTGTTTGTTCTAGGGATGTATTCCATGCACTTGGCCAATCCAACAGGGGTACCAGTTCTCGGGTTAAATACTTTCCAAATTATTGATGGAATATACCAAAAAGTTTCCCAGTAGAAGATAGTCTCGCCAATTATTGATTGGAAGTAGCGTGCCGTGGGGTCTTTTTTATGGGAAGCGAACCTGACTTTCAAATCAAACGAAACAATCTGCATCAATTCTCCCGTGTTAACTATCAATGAATGTATATCTAGTAATCTCATGTACGTGAATATCGTAAAGTTCAACATTACCCTCATAACGTGAACCACAAACAAGTCCCAGGTGGTGTACTCTTCTTTAGCAGAATCCAATCCGTTTATGTATCTCGTCCCACCGAGACTTGTAGCGGGCAACCCAGTTATTTCACTAGTCGGAGCAGCCTTCTTCTTTTTGAATAACGATGTAACCATTGGTAGTTGTTGTTCTAGGCAACCTATAGCGAAGAAGGGTGTGTTGCAAAATAGGGAAAAAACTTACAACAAAAAAACTGGAGACAACACTGTTTCAAACGAACTCTAACAATCTTTATATTAATACTCTAATAACTTAATAAACAAACAATCAATGTATTTATGCTAAGTGTACAAAAAAAAGGAAGAATAATTAACAAACCACCAGTCTATTCCATGACGACATCTTCAGCTCCAATTTCCTCGAGAGTTGGAGGTGCAACGACAGCGTCGATTTCTTCAGTGCTGCTGCTGCTTTCATCTTCGTTCAATGGTTCAACAATAATGGAAAAAGTGTTTTCTTCATCGACAGTCTTATTTTCGTTTGGAATGATCAACTCTAATTCATCGTCGCCAATGAACTTGGCTTGGATTTCGTTGAACTTGATGATTTTGTCAAATTGGAAGTGCTTCTCAAAGTGGACTTCTTCATTCTTGTATTGCTTGGCCAATTCTTCAGCATCCTCTTGGACTTCTTCGTCTTCGTCACTGGAACTCTCACAATCACAGTCGCAGTCACAGCCTTCAACCAATTCTTGTTCATCGCTGGAGCCCTCTTCGTCATCGTCTTCTTCTTCGACGCCATTCCATTCTTCATCAGATTCTTCGTTATAATCACCTTCTTGAGCTTCTAATTCAGCCAAAAGTTGAGCAACTCTTTCACTCTTAGCTTCTTTCTTAGCAACGAGTTCCTTGATTAAAGAAGTGTCTGGGTCTTCCTCATCGTCTTCTTCTTCTTCTTCTTCATCGCCATCCTCTTCTTCTTCGTCCTCTTCAGTTTCTTGGTCGTAGTCTTCATCATCTTCGGAATCCTCAGCTTCACCACGTTCTTCCAAGTCAGCAAGGAGTTCAGCAACTCTTTCCCTGCGGGCAGCGGCGTTTTCCTTAATAGCTCTGATCAAAGAAGCATCTGGATCGTCAGAGTCGATTTCATCATCGTCATTTTCTTCTTCTTCAACTTCCTCAGCTTCGCCTTCGGCAACCTCTTCATCAATGTCGGCATCATTCAAGTTCAATTTACCACTGATGACCAATTCGTTTTCATTCTTCAAGAAGTCAATCTTCAAAGCATCTTTGACCAAGGAAGGGAACCTAACATTCAATTTGTATGTGCTGTCATCGACTTCTTCCAATCTGTAGTCCAGACTATTCTCCAAATCTTCAGTTAAATCAATGACCAGGAATTCGTCATCATCACTATTGTAAGCAATCAACTTGGTGTCCTTGTCATCGCCTTCGACGTAATTTTCATCGTCCTCATCGTCCTCATCGTCAAGGTTGTCGTACAAGACGATATCTTCGTCGTTAACTTCTTCTGGCAAAGTGATGGTTTTGTAGATGGTGATGCCTTCTTCGTCGGAGTTGCTGTCATCCTCACTGTCAACTTCGAAATATTCTGGTTCGGAGCCCAATTCAGAGCTTTCATCTTCGGAATCAATTTCATCACCACTGACTAAACCATCTTCAAATTCTTGTCTGATGTATTCCAACAACAACTTGTCCTTCAATTCTTGCTCTTCTTCGGTGTCAAGTTCGTCAGAGGAGTCCTGTTGGTCGTTAACAATGTAGATAATTTCATCGTCTGAGTCAGAGTCGGATGAGGAGGAGTCGGAGTCTGATGATGAGCTGGAGGAGGAGCTAGAGTCGGAATCGGAGTCGGAATCAGAGTCCGAGGATGAACTGGAGTCAGAGTCAGAGTCGGAGAAGATTGCTTTAACATCATCGCCGTAGTAAGCAACAATTTCGTCATTCAAGTCGTGGATTTGGCCCTCTTCTTCCATCTTTTCCACGATTGCTTCTTCCAATTCTTCATTGTCAATTGGGTATTCATAGCCGTCGGAGTCAACATAAGTAAGTTCAATCTCATCTTCATCAATGTTGCCATCACTAGCGAAAAGAATAGGTAATTCATCATCAGTTTCTTCATCATCGTCTTCGAAGTAAACTTCTGGTTCTCCAACATCCTCGTAGTATTCTTCTGGACCTTCGACTTCATAGTCGTCGTACTCATCTTCATCGACTTCATAGTCAGCATCGTCTTCATCACTTGGTTCAGCATCACTGTCTGGTTCTTCAACATAAGCGTAGTGGGATGGTTGTTGATGGTAGTACCTTCTGTAGCCACCTCTGCGTGGTGGTGGTGGACCTTGACGGCCACGGAACTGAGGTCTTGCCGTTGGTCTTCGTCTGTATCCTTGCTGAGCGCCATACAGCGGTCTTCTCGAGCTGAAACTCTTTCTATTGTATCTTTGTCTGGCGGCCATCTTGTCTGGTTGGAAGCAAAATAATAATTGGCTATTGAATAATTATAGAAGGAAAGGTCTTTCAACAAAAAATCCGGGAGCAAGGCAAGAGAGATGAGAAGGGTAATTTATAGATCCCTCATTTGCATTCGACAGCTCTGTAACAGAGAAAATTTTTCAATTTTGTGTATGAGATGATGCGGCTTACTTGCCTATTCTGTCTTGCTTGCCACCAGCAAAATCCTTCAGCGGAAGGTTCTGGAAATTACGAACCCGTGCATTTCTTTCTTTTTAGAGGACGCGCGCGTTCGACGTGGGCCCCAGGAACAATGTTAAATTTGCACACTAATGTTGGTAACTATCACCAAACCAGTAATTATCACCATGTTTCAAGGCTGTTCCCACGCGACGTTCTATTCTCCCGATGATTCGATCTACATCATGCGGCTTGGAACATCATTGTTTAGAGCAGGCAGCTTAGCCACGCCTTACACCAAAGACCATACAAAAGGTCGTGTAGGGTCTACCAGAAACTGCCAGATCTGTTGATGAATTAGCTTAATGAAGCGAATGACAAGATCCCAGTGCTCTTAATGGGCATCGACGCGTCGTTCTATTCTCCCGAGTTATTTATGAAATAGCAATTGATGCCACCTAATGTACGACCAGGTTGTGTGGGGGTGGATACTGCATTAAGGGAAAAGCCAAACATGGGGTCGTGTAGAAGGGTTCAAACGGACTTATCTGGAACTTAAATGCTCTAAATGAAGAGGTGTTTGAATGGGACTCACGACGGACAGATGAAATCCGTTGGTCAAAAGTGACAAAAGTATTTGGGCAATCGACAGAATTATTTGTCAAAACGGACAGAATTGTTTGGAGACTGTTGAAGTTCGTTTTGATATCAGAGGAAGAAACATCATGGAGATTGTAGAGCTGTTGAAGTTTGATGGGTAGGAAGTGGGAAAGATGAATTGAGAGGCTGCGGGATACTGTTCATGGTGTGGTTGGTGCCTTGTTGGTGTTGTCAAAGTCGTTATACTAGCGGTTGTTGCAACAATTTCAGAGACACTTTGAATGTCAACAACACCAGGCGAAACTAATTGTTGAGGAGTCCTATTCATTCATAATCTTGCCTGTTACTTGCTTCAGACCAACTTTTAGAACCAATTTCTTTCTATTAAAGCTAGTTACCGTGTTTACACCCATGGAAAGCTCCTCAAATACAACCACAATCCATCAAAGTTGCTTCAGATAGCCAGGTCGAACACACTCGACTCCCTCCCACCACAGAAACTATCAAGATATCACTGAATTGTGTCCCATTATATCTGTCTATTGTCCAAATAATTTTGTCCATGTGTATAAACATTTTTGACACATCGAAATCAGACCATCCAGAGCAGCAACATGCTACTATATACATTTCCCACACCTCTAACGTGCTCTAATAACACATATCGCTCTCCAATTGTGATCCTCCAACTTCAGTTCTTAACTATGGGGATTCACACCAAATCAACCGGATCTTTCGGGTTCAATTCTTACCTGAAACAGTAAATATTGACGTTTCTACACCTCCTTAGCCTCATCAGGCTACTTTGTAAACAATCTACGGCTCGAATTAACTGTGGCCAGGTAGTCCAATCAGCTCTGATTAGGGCTGGAACAATGTGCAAAAGGTCGTGTGAGGGTCCAAATTCTCCCTCTAAAACTTCCGAAAGCCTCGTACGCAATCTAGCGTCAGTTTATGCGGTATGCGTTACCTGACAGTACTTTGCAACGGGATATCAGAAGTTGGTCTTTAACCGTGGTCATTGATGAAGGAAGTCGCTGTTGTGGTCTCTTACTCTCTCCCGGGAGTGCATGTCCGACTCCAGCCGCGACTTTCCAGGTGTGTCACGTTTTTGTGTTGGCAAAGAAATAATGAGAACAGAAAATTTTTTCTGTGCAAAAGTACACGTCCATGTTTTTTACTATAAATACTAGCCCTCCCCCTGGTCTCCCTTTTTCTGAAAACCAAATCTCTTTGCCATTTGGCTTAGATCCAGTGTAGTATCTGTTCTTTTCAGTGTAACAGCTGAAATGTCATCATTGATGACTTTACATTATGTTACAAATTATACTTATTTTTGGATATTGGGTAGATTGATTTATTAAAGTGGGCTTGCTCACAGTCTTTCTACACAGTGTCGTTGCCACTGTACTTTTATTTTGGCTCCTGACGCAAATTCCCCCCCCCCTTCACCCACTTTTTAAGTCTCTATCGTGATTGGTTGCCCAGTCCAACCAAGCTCATGATATTGAAATAAAAGGTACTTGAGGGATTTACTTGAACAATTTGCGTTTTCTTGTCTTCTTATTCGTCTGATACATAGACAATGGGGAAGGGGGGCCCAGATGGTGCTTCTTTCTTGTTCTGTTGTCTTACATAATTGTGGTTAAGAGAATTGGGCTTTTTTCCTGAGATTTTTTTTGATACATGTAAATGTAGAAAAAGTCAATGTACATAAATTACCAACTCAACCCGGAGATAAAAAGTGATCATAGCTTGTTTTATTCCTTTCTATTCTAGTCTGTATCGACCTATTCAATATCAGCTACAAAGATGAAGGACCTGCCCGAAGGGTCTTCTGACAGAGATTCAGTATCATCGTCATCTATCCGAGATAATATCTTGTTTCCGAGCTTACGTAAGAATAATAATACCAGCTCCAACAACAACAGCCACAGCAATAAGGCAAAGTCGCCACTACATACAGACACCCAGTCCTATGCTTCAGAATCGGAATCAGAGTCAGTGCAGAATCTAAGAAACGCCTTTGGGAGCCCACTACGACAACCAGTGTTGAAGAGCCAGTATGATTTGGTTGAAGTTGACCTTTCGGATGACCTGCCATTGCACAGCAGACAGAACTCGATATCACCAACACTATCAGGCGACGCAGCATCGTTTGACAGTTCCATTATAAACCATATTGCCACGTCTGTTGTCAACAAAGAAGAAACGGGCGAGTCGGGACGATTCAAGTACCTACGATTGTATGAAAACCTTATGAGATCCAAGAAAAAGAAGAGACAGGAACAGACTATACTAGAGAACCAAGACATCCCGTTGCAGGACATGAGTGGCGATAAAGCGTCCATATTCGACTTTTCACAACTAGACGATTTCAACAAGTTTGTTAAAGAATCGGCGGTGAACGATGAAATTTTGCACAGAGTTCAAGAAAAATTACCGAGTAGTGCCGAGAGGAGTCAGAACGTTTTGAATGTTGTTAACGAGACAGATTTGGCGGATAATTTCTATGCTGGTATGGAAGAACAAGGAACCCGTCACGATAGTAAAAGAAAGTTCCAAATCAAGAATTGGAAACGGGACCGCAGCACGTCGTTTGCGTCCAAAGGTGATCTAAGTGAACTTTATTTCCCACCAACCCAATCACCATCATCATCGGAAGACCTCGAGGCAGACAATGGAGAAGTAACCAGGTTTTTGCAACGAAAGTTGTCGGTACGACACTTGCAAATGATATCCTTCGGTGGTACGATCGGTGTGGGGTTGTTTTTGAATTCTGGGAAAGCAATTACAATCGCCGGTGGGTTTGGTGCCATGTTAGCTTTCATTATTGTGGGCATACTAGTTTTGTGCACCTTGATATCGTTCTGTGAGATAGTCACTTTTGTTTCAGTCATCGATGGAGTCTCGGGGCTCTCATCACGGTTCATTGACGATGCGTTTGGGTTTGCCACTGGTTGGCTTTATTTCTTTAGTTTTGCATTTGGCGTTGCCGGTGAGGTTGTCGCCGGTGTGATTATGTTGTCGTACTATCCGCACCTCAAAACAGGAGTGGATGCTGGGTCAACGGCTGGGTTTGTGACGTTGTTTTTGTTGGTTATTGTGGGGAGTAACTTGATACATATTCGTGTGTTTGGAGAGGTGGAATACATTTCCAGTTTCGTGAAGGTCTTGTGGGCGCTAGTGATGATAGTTACCATGATTGTGTTGAACAGAGGTGGGTTCCCCAACACACCCGTGCTAGGGTTTAGGTACTGGACCCGTCTGAAGTCTGATTTCGACAACAACATTATCTTTGGGTTATTCAGACCAGAGTTTAACCTTCATGACACCGGTATGGATCCTCCCGGTACTGGTATTGGCGGAGACAAAGGTCGATTCTTGTCGTTGCTTACGGCAATCTTGGTTGTCTGCTATGCTTACAGTGGAACAGAGATTGTCTGTATTGCTGCGTGTGAAGCTAAGAACCCTAGGAAAGCGTTGCCCTCTGCCACACGAAGAGTGTTTTGGAGAATCATCATCTTTTATGTGTTGTCGTCTTTCATTGTGACGCTCAACATCTACGCTGGAGATCCAAGATTGTTGAGATACTACTCGGGTGTTACTGCTATTGATTCCTCAATGTTCAGTTCTAACCCTGCTATCCTCGAGGTTGGAGGAGCCCATTGTAGTGTTGATTCCCGAGTGGTTGCAGGATACGGAAGCGGTGCACAAAGTCCCTGGATTGTCGCCTTGCAGAGCGCTAATATCTGCGGATTTAGTGCGGTTACAAACGCTTTCTTGGTTTTCTTTGCCGTTAGTTGTGGCAATGCCCAATTGTACGTGGCTTCTAGAACCATGTATGCGTTGGCTCTCCAGGGCAAAGCTCCCAAGTTCCTTGCTCGATGCAACAAGCTTGGTATTCCATATAATTCGGTGTTGTTTGCTGGTGCGTTTGGGTTGCTTGCCTACACGTGTGTCAGTGAATCAGCCACTGTTGTCTTCCAAAATCTCACGAGTGTCATTGCGTCATCGGGAATTTTCGTTTGGTTTGCTATGTGCCTTACATTTATCAGGTTCTACTACGGGTTGAAGAGGCGCCCCGACATTTTAGATAGGAATGATAAGTCCTATCCTTACAAGTCCCCCTTTCAACCCTATGCTGCTATCGTTGGTGCTGTGGGCACAGCGTTTATTCTATTAGCCATGGGTTTTGTGGTATTTTTGCAGCATGAGTGGGATACGATGTTTTTCTTTTCAAGTTACGGGTCGCTTATGGTTTTTGCTGCCATGTACGTGGGCTACAGGTTCGTCAGGAGCACATCCATCCCCAGCTTGGACAAGTTGGACTTTGATTCCGGCAGAACAGAGATGGACAGGTATATATGGGACGGGGGCCGGAGCTATAACAAGAGGAATGTTAAGGAGGTTATCCATAAATGGATTTCATTTCTTGCATGAACGAAGTGAAAATTTAGACCGCCAGAGAAGGGAGTGGGAAGGCAGAAAAATAGTCCGGTATTTTATGTATGGCATAAAGGAGTGTGTATAGAGACAGAAGAATAAAAATTTCAGGTTTGGTTTATGTGTCGTTTCGGTTGTAGACTAATGGACGTTGATGATCTCTCATCATGATAGCCATCGGCCACCTCAAATGATCGTGAGACGCAAAGGCTGAAATAGGGTTGAGGGTTGCTTGATTAGACGAGCATTCTGAGCTGTTGTATTCTGTCGTTGATCCCTGGGGCTATCTCTGCTGATCGTCAAACAAGACAGCCAAAAAAAACATCCACCCACTGGTCAGTGGGGCTGTATGCAGGCGTACGGGTAAATAATTTGTACGTTTTAGGAAACCATTGTGCACAAAAAGCTAAAGAAATCTTAACGAGTGGTTAACCTGTGTAACAGAGGAGGGAGGGAAAAAATTTGGCCACAAACACACAGACAGAATTATTTTACAAGCTAGACAACCAAGTCAACCCTAGCCCAACTTAATTTCATAGAAAAATCAACCAATCCTATTGTTTGCCAAAATAATTTATAGCCCATGTAATAGAATCTCTTGTCTGTCCAATTTAAATACTTTTTGTACTTATCTCAAAGTTAACATCACCTGCTTAGCCATAATCCAGGGTTAACATTCTCATCCCCACCACCACCCTCATAACTGTGGGTCGCCTGAGATTTTTCACATAAATTTTTCACAGATTTCCCTTGAACCAATTTTTTTTTTCCCCTTTGATTTTCTGGATTTTTTTTTTTTACAACCACTGCTTTAGACGATCTCTAGCTGGTTTTCTTTCTATTTCATTGCCTGGGTAGTCGCCGTAACCATTTCCCACCTTCCCATTCTAAACAGTCACAGGGTCCTCCTCAAACAACAGCGGTATGACTTGGATTAGAACAGAATTCTTGATCAAAGGGAAGATCATCAAACCCTTTTTGCCCAACGATAAGCATCCCACGTTACGCAATGACAATTTCAAGAACTTGTATCCTGGTGATAAAGTCTTCATCTTCGAAGTCAATGACAGTAAGTGGGCTAGGGTCTACGCCGTCACCAAACCACTCCCAACCGACTACCTTTCCGGCTCCATGAACTTGGACGACTTGTTGGTTGAGAAGAACAAGGTTGTCGTTGTTCCCTTGAGCTACATCAAGATCTTGAAAGAAAT
>JAJSEA010000579.1:0-13888 GCA_026724345.1 Candida sp. AC06 | reverse complement strand
GGTTTGACTGGAACATCTGGGATCTCGAGATGTTGAAGATAACGGAGGGCCACGTCTTGAAGGAGTAGTAATAGGATGCGTTAATAGATGTAATATACGAAAGATGGAAAATTCCATGCTTCCAGAACGTTCATCTTAGATGTCGAAATGGTTTTGAGAACTGCAGTTATCGGACAACAATGACTAAACCCTAGACGGCAATCTAGGTTGCATGAAATTTAAGTTCTCTTGGCCAAAAGGTTATTCATTGGTGAATACGTTTTCCTACATCTCCACAGTCCCGCCTCTGGGAATGATCTATAGGATGGCACAGAAGGTGAGTCCATGGAGGTAGGTTGTCCTAGGAAGTTGGACTTTTTGTGTTGCAAAGCCTGAAAGGCCAACCATTGCGTTCGACAGTTGAGTGTTGCAAGAAATGCAGTTAGAGAGAACTGTTGATGGCTCAAGTGATATTGCTTCCAATGAATCAAGATAGGTATCATATCCCTGGGGCGTTAGGCTTTACACTTTCTTAGTCTCCACTTGATCAGCTCCGAAATGATGCTGACCATTACACTTTCAACCCAAGCAAGAGCTCCATACCCCCTCCCACGCTCCCAGTCGGGAGCATCCCTCAAACGTCCGCCAATTCCACATTACCTATCTCCTCATCTCCTCATCGCCTCATCGCCTCATCGCCTCATCACATCTCAGCTTCCTCGACGCCTTTGTAACGCCGTTTGTCAGCTTCACATCAGTCGTGTGATACATTTCCTAGTCCCCTGTGTGAGTGGTGATTGTGTAAGTGCATAAAAAAAATTTGCTGGTGAGCCGCACAGCGACCCCTAAGAGCATTTAAGGTGCATTAGGCCCCAACTGCAACAGTAATCTTACAAGAGCATAGTTAATGGTTTGACTGCAACTTGCCCTACACTTTTTGTTTAGTAATGATTATGCACAGAAGACACAGTGGACTCGGGGCATAGGAGGAGGTGGAAGGAAGAAAGTGTCGATGGTCAACGGTTGAGAGAAGGCGATCTACAATGGGGTAGAAAGAAAGAAAGAGGAGATACGATGGGGTGGTTATCTGGGTCTTATCTGAGTGGATTGTGCTGCACCCCTCCCCTGTTCTATTATCTCTTGCTCTGTTTGTGTGCATCCTGAATGGAACAAGTGGACTCGGAAAATCTTGCGATCCACAGCATCTCTTCTCTACCACATATGCAACTTATAGAGAGAACAAAAATAAAAAAAGAAATACCAAAAATATCTAATTAAATTGCCTTGGATTGTGTTATTGCCTTGCCTTGCCTTGCCTTGTCTCGTCTGCATTGACAGATCGGCCATTCCATCTCGATCTTCTTTTTATTTAAATGGAACGAAAGACTGCTTATCACACCCCTTTTTTGCTTTTTTCTTTCACTACTTCTTCCTTTCCCCCCAATTACCACTAATACTACATACCCACCACAATGTTGTCATCACAGGGTAATAATGCAATCATTTACTTGAGTTATGCATTCATGTTATTCACAGGGTTGTTCCTAGCCTGGAAATTCGGATCCAACAAGGAGTTCTTAGCAGCAAACGGTACCCAGAAGGGTGTTCCCTTGGCCCTCAACTTCATTGCCTCCGCCATGGGTGTCGGTATCCTCACCACTTATTCACAAATTGCCAACATCGCAGGGTTGCACGGTTTGTTAGTCTACACCATCTGTGGTGCCATTCCTATCCTTGGCTTTGCATTTGTCGGACCCATCATCCGTCGCAGATGCCCCGATGGGTTCATCTTGACTGAGTGGGTCAGACACAGATTCGGAAGAGTTACCGCGTTGTACTTGTCCTTCTTCACCTGTTTGACAATGTTCTTGTTCATGATTGGGGAGTTGTCCGCCATTAGAGGCGCCGTGCAGACCTTGACTGGGTTGAACGCCTTGGGTGCCGTCATTGTCGAAGTCGGTGTCACCACCATCTACACGTTCTTTGGTGGGTTCCGTGTCAGTTTCATCACTGATAACTTCCAAGGTGTTTGTGTCTTGATCTTGTTGATCATCTGTGCCTGTGGTATGGGAACCTACATCCACATCGACCGTGACCTCATTGGCCCAAGTGGTTTGCTCAAGGGAAACAAACTCGGTTGGCAATTGGTCTACATCTTGTTCGTCGCCATTTTAACCAACGATTGTTTCATGTCCGGGTTCTGGTTGAGAACCTTCGCCAGTAGATCCGACAAGGACTTGTGGATCGGAACCTCCATCGCTGCCGTCGCCGTGTTTGTCATCTGTACCCTCGTGGGTGTCCCAGGTTTCCTCGCTGTCTGGTCCGGAGACTTGCAAGTCGGTGACGACGAGGGCTACAACGCCTTCTTCATCCTCCTCGCCAAGATGCCGAACTGGCTTCTTGCCTTCGTCTTGATCTTCTGCATCGTCTTGTCCACATGTACTTTCGACTCCTTGCAGTCCGCCATGGTCTCCACCATCTCGAACGACGTGTTCCGCAACAAGCTCCACACACACTGGGTCAGAGGCATGCTTGTTCTCCTCATGGTGCCCATTGTCGTGCTCGCCGTTAAGGTTGCAGACAACATCTTGCAGATCTACCTCATTGCCGACCTTGTCTCCGCCGCCATCATCCCGTCCATCTTCCTCGGGCTCGCAGACAACTACTTCTGGTTCTTGCGCGGCTTCGACATCATGGTCGGTGGGCTCGGCGCGTTGATCGCCGTGTTTGTCTTCGGAACAATCTACTACCATAGCGCCAATGAAGGTGGTAAGTTGTTGTTGATCTGGAACGGGATCTATGACCCGGAAGACTGGGGCGCGTTCGGTGCGTTCGTCATTGCCCCAGTCGGTGGACTCGTGTTTGCTTTGCTTTCGGCCGGCGCTAGAATCGCCGTGTTGTACCTTTACAGTAAAGCGACTGGTAAGGAGTTCACGGCTTTGGACAGAATCGAAACGCACTTCGTCAACCATGATGACGGAGACGATAGCTCGATTAAGGACGGCGAACCCGTCGAGTTCATCCCCGTGGAAGAAGAGCCAGATAAGAAAGCTACAGTTTACTGATGATGTTGATAATGATGATAGACTTTTGATACCTTAATAATTCTCGTTACGTTGCCATTGTATTCTTCCTTTTTTTAATATAGAAATTCATTAGATAACTTGATACTCTATAAAACCATCTGTATAAACAAAAACACAAAGAGCAATGACCAGTTGATCACTGCTTTGAAACCACGGTTGGCATACGCCGAGAAATGACCCACGTAGTTACAGCTTGGCCATTGGTCGTCTGGATCACCAGCGTCCCAGTAATAACTCAACTTGATCGAGTCGTTCTTTGTAGGGCACATAAACCCAAAATCAGCAGGACAATCCCTCACGATAGCATAGCACACGTTGACACACGGTAACACCTCATAGTACTCGCTGATCGGGTTGATCGTGTCCGCAAGGAAATCGTTTCTTTGGTTGGTTGCGTTCCGCAAGATGTACCCCGTTTGGTTTCTCGAAGAACAACGTGGGATCGTAACCGCACACAACCAGTTCTTGTAACTGTCAGCACAATCATCACACGTCCGTAAATTCGAAAACACCGCATCTGGAGACGTATCGCACGCCACTTGCTGCAAACTTTTGGAGAAATTCACATACAACGACCTCGCGTAGTCGTCGTATAACTTCTTCGTGTAGTTCTTATTGTCGTCTAGATCATTTAGTCGATCACCCAACGCAGGAACACTATAAGCGACCTGATCGCAGAATTCTAGGTCGTAGATCAACTCACACGCATCACCACTCATAGTCTCAAACTGGAACGGCCGATACACTGCCCCGCCAAACTCAACCCCTTCGAAATCCATAATGATATACGCAATGTACGTTGTGCTTGCATTCAACCCAGTGACAAGAAACTGCTGTTGTAACGTGCCGTGCCTATTCGTGATACTCGTTTCAATGTCCTCCGGGTGGATAAGCACCGGCCCATTTCTAATCGCACACCAACTATTATTCAACCCATTGAAATAATCCTTGTACTCGTCCGAGAACAAATACAACGAGAACTGTGACTCCGAGATGTTCACATCCAGCGCATTCGCCCCGACCAACGACGAGATATTCCCTGTGGTGATCAACGCACTATTATCATCTGCGTCCACCAACGCGCCCCACGATCTGTCGTCCCACTGGAACACCAAGTCGTTCTGCGAGACACCGATCTGGTAGGTCCACAGCGACGTTCTATTGGTGTTCTCGGGCGCCCGCACCGCGATGTACAAGATGTCCGGCCCGTCGGAGTCCTCGGCCACGGGCAACTGCGTCAACGCCTGGAAGAACCCGTCCTGGAACAACTGCATCTGCCCGATCTCGTTGTTGGTGAACATGCTCGCGTTGAACGAGTAGTACACCGCCAAGGACGTGTCGTTGGGGTGCATGTTCCGGGGCTGCGTGCAGATGTTGCCGCTGAGGAAAATCAACAACTCGTAGAACTCTCCGAGCCCGGACTGCGTGTTCACGCTGAAGGAGTAGTACTTGGTCTCGGATTGCACGATGGTGTCCCTGATCGGCGTGAATTCCTGCAAGCCTTCGGAGGACTGGTCTCGTGGAGTAAAGTGCTGGACGCGGATCGAGGTCTCGTTGGTGGTGTTCACGGTTATGGAAGTCTCGCGGATGTCGTCAAATTGAAAGTAGTCTTGACATGATATTAGGTTGATGAAGTATAGTAGGAGGAGGAGGATGGGATTGGTCATTTGGATGTAGACTGGGTGTTGTGGTGCCGTTGTGCCGTGGGCTGTGCTTGTATTATGATCTGGATTTTTTTTTTTGTGAGAGAGAAGTAGGCGGTATGAGCGAATAACTGAGACACAATAACGTCTGGTATCTTAGTCGTGAAAACCGAGGCATTCTTTGGGATCCTGGATGTGATGGGGGCAGTTTGGACTTCTCGAACTGCATTCATAGTCGCTATTATCTTTGCCTAAGATACTATGAGTGTTGGATTATTCTAGGATATAAAGAGGTTTCGTAGTTGCACACGACCAAGCTGGTTGCAAAAATGGGAGGTAATGAAGCTTTATATGGGACTAGCACTCATGTTGACTTTGGAGTTAGGTCTTCCATATTCATGAAATATCGGTGACTAGCTTTATAGCTTGAGATTGAGGAAGAAGTTGGCCGTCTAGGCAATGATACCATTAGTCTGGGATTCCGAATTAGCGAACAGTAAGTAGTGTTGGCCCGACCAAACCGAAGTCTACTCTCTCGTACTCGTCTCTCAATGAGGTTCGAGGAGTCTACCTTGAGGTCACATTTGGTTTGAATGAGCCGTTATGATTTAGAGTGTAGAGTAGGACTATGCTTCCACGATAGTATCTCTGAGACAATTGCAACCTGATGCACCAGTTGGCAAATAATCCCCAGTCTGTATCTGACATGACATCTCCATGAGCATTCACGAATGAAGCTTAGATACTGTAACGGGAAAGGACTCCCTATCACCTGACTACAACCGCAGTAATCATCCAGAGGCACAGCATCAAGGGTTGAACGTAACAGGTGGCGATGAACACCAAGCCAGGATTATGAACGAAGAAACTAACCGGTTCCAGTTGGAAACATGCGTTCCTACAGGTGTAATCTCGTATAAAACATAACATAATCGGCAAATATACATTAAAATGAAGCGAGTCTACGTGAATAAACTCAAGCGCGTGCTAGACAGGTATGATCCCAACCGGAATCCAAAGTTAGTATTCATTGAACTTTGATGAAGATATGGTTCTTTAAACTCTTATCGGTGCAACAGTTAACGCAATATGTCCATGAATTCGAGTTACAACAAAAGAACTCTTTTATTTTTGCTGCTTGACGACGAGGGGCCCCTTGTCGTCGAGAATCCAACGAACGGCACAAATTCAATCAGCTCACGTGATACCCCTAATTACCACCGTTACGCGTCTATTAGACATCAGCTACTGCTGTGGTTGAGAAACGCATGCTTGTGTGTGGTCCTACAGGAAGGTAATAGTTAAATATAAAATAAAAAAACATAGTCGTTATACGTGTATATTAAATTAAGGATGAGTTTGGGACTCATTGGTGTGCTAGATGTGTAGTTGATTAGCGTCAGTAAAGGCCATCTCTGATGGCTCTGTATAATCTGAGGATACACCAATTCATGCCATGACACACTATAAAAAAGCACTTCTGGATTTAGACAAAAAAGTTGTTGAAGATAGCTGAAGAAACAAAAGTTGATGTTGTCCGATCTCTTGAATAGTTATCTCGCAGAAAGGGGGTGCTGCATTCTCTGAGAATGTGGATATTGGACACGACTCTTTACTATCGTCTAATTGGATTGTCGTTGTTACCATTCTCTATATAAATAGACGTCTGTCCAGTTCAGTTCTCTATTATTTTGTTATACAATCAACTCTGTACTTAAATCTCGAGTTATACACTTCTTTTTACGTGAATGTAATTTATTGTACTATATAGAATAAATAAAAAACCCAAAGTGTTCTATCTAGAACAACCAGAACTTCTTCTTCTTTGACTTCTTCTTATGAGATCCATCACGCGAGTGTTCAAGCATTCCGGGGTGTGATTTCCTTGGTTCTAATTGTGGGGTACTGGTTGTTTCATCACTGTGACTCAAACATTTCCTCAATGGACTGGTACGCAGCTCCAGTTTCTTTCTGTCGCCGTTGCCTGATGGTCTTTCCAAGTTGACAAATTTCAACAGCGATGGTTCTCTGGTTGGTGATGGTGTTGGTGAGGGGGATGGTGTTGGACCCGAAACATCGATTGATGGCGGTGGTGGGAGCATCGATGATGAACTTGTGCTTTCCAGCTCGGTCTTGATCTTGTTTAGTCTCAATTGTTCTTTGACTTCTTTGAATGACATCTTGTTCTGTGGCAGTTCTTCTTTCTTGTTCTGAGATGTGTCAAGCATGGACTTGTAGCCTGCTTTGCCAAAAGAGTTGGAACCCGTGATGGCTCTGGCGAGGTCAGCTCCGTGGCCAGCAAAACTTGGCTGGATGTCGATGATATCAGAACAGAACTTTAAGGATTCGTCAGAAACAAACAGGGCGATGTTGGCGTAGTAGTCTTGATTCAAAGGAGCCTGTTTCAATTTGTCTAACCCTTTCTCAACCGTCTCTTTGTATTCCACAAACTGTTGACCGACTTCATAGTATGAATCGTAGGAGTTGAAGGATATGGCAGAGTTGATCGATCTGATTTCGTCTTCATCCTCACTGTCTTCTTCGTCTTCCTCTTCTTCGCTTTCAACGATCTGGCTGATCTTTTGTCTGGGTATTTCCTTGCCATTATTAATCTTACTCTGCAAGTTGTCTTCAAAATCACACATGTTCATAGCTGGCACGGCAATCACAGGCAAGGGGAAGTTCTTGACCAATCTATCAGTCAACTTGGAAGACTGCCAGGATCTCAATGGGGCACCCATCTTGGAGTTAGGCTTGGACCCAGTGCACACCAAGTTTGGTTCATACAATCTGTAGATGTCCTTCAACACGTCCTTGGTTCTGCCTTCCACAATCTCGACTGTGATCTTGGAAATGATGTTTGGGTTGATAACTTCCATGACGTAATTCATTATATCATCGGCAATCTTGACAACGTTACTAGGCTTGCTTCTTTCGGCTAGTCTCCCAAGCGGTGTTTCTTCAGTACGGCTACGTGCTGGCGAAAGTGGTGCTCCCATGCGTCCTCTTCCTGGAGAAAGTGTTGCCCCTCTTTGTGGGGAAAGCGAAGGGCTAACAGCCGAACTCCTGCCTCTCTTGCTACTTCTGGCGTACTCCACGAGCCTGGGATCAACGGCCGCCACAATGATAACATGGTCTCCATTCTCAATGAACTGACTCAAAACCCAATCCAAAGCGACCCAGGTGTGGATTCTTGCACTGATGTAGACCAAGATTGTTCTAAACATGGGTCTCAAGATCAATTTCTGTTCTGACAAGGTATCGAATAGTTTATGTCGTTTCCTCAAGGTACAACTTTTCTTTTTGGAGATGGGTGTGGTTGGGTACTGGACCAAGTTGTTTTCCATCTGCATTAAATCTAATCTTGAGTCTAAGTCTAATGTGTTTCTAACGGGGGAGGGGGAAAGGTGGCTCGACATGGGTGCCAGGGAACGCAAAAGTTCGTCTCTGCCATACCCGGGCAAGTTCCCACTACCCTTGCGTCCTCTGTTTCTCATCTTGTAGAGCTCCCAGCCAAAGTCGTCGTCTGGGTCTGGTAATCCGTCGTCCTCGTAGTGGAGGTCCATGTCGTCAAAGGAGACGACTTTCTTGTAGTGGGAGGTGTTTCTTTTAGTTTCTGGTTTGAACTCGATAAATCTGTACTTGTCGGACAGCTTGCCTTTTAAAGCAGCAAACAAGTCGTCGATTTGGCGCTGTTTAAATTTTTCGCCATCTTCGTTTGTTGTTGTTGTGTATGAGTCTGTGGGCATAGTTTTATTTGAGGCTTGGTCCGGGTCTTTATCAGTGGAGGAAGTAGGCTTTGAAGAAAAGTGGGTTACTTCAGGAGCGGTGTTGTTGTGGTGGATGATTGGGTGCACCGGATGTAGTTTGTGTTGTGGAGAAGGAGGGTGAGATTTATGCTGAGAATTATTAGCAGTAGACATGGGTGGAGAGTGGTTAGTGATACAGTGGGTCTTATATAAGATTGGGTGTAACAATAAGCAAATCAAGAAAAATCTCAACAATTTAACCAAGGCAGAAGACACAACCAGAAGAAGAAGCAGTGGCAGAAGAAATATTGGCAATCGTCCTGTTTCTTTTTTTTTCTTTTCTTTGCTTTGATTGGTGTCTGTGTGCAGGATTCCACACACTCAACAACGGATGTTTAAAACGGGGGGAGACGCCATGAACAATGCCCACCGGGATATGTAATCCATTATTTATTACCAAATTACCCATTCATACCTTAATCAGGCTTTGTCCGTCCCTTCACCGCTTACATTCATCTAACAAACGATTAGCTAGACCTTTGTTTACGTCGCTTACATAACAAACAATCAAACAGAGGAGGGGGGAGAGGTCCCTCGTATCATGATGTCCAATATCGTCAGGTTTTTCTTTTGTTGGACAAGCACTTTGTCCTGTAAGTACTGACTGGAAACACTCACCCACATACTCACAGTTAAGGGCAGTTTGCTTTGGTTATGCACCCATTGTTGTGAACTCTCGCTATCTCGCTCTTGCTTTCTTGACTTATCCGGGGGTGTCATGTTTTGTGTCTCATTGCGGTGTGGATAGTAAGACTTTTCTTGCCGAAAACTCAATTATCCGGTACTCCATCACTCAGCCTCCTCTTACTGTTCTATTCTACAACAGGGAACACTACTGGCTGTTCAATCTTGCCAGGGTATCGCTGGCAGATGCAAATCCCTGGAACATGTAGGAAAATTTTTCATGCATTAAAGTCACACTATGCAAATGCCTGGTTCCTGCACACGCCAAGATGAACCACCCACTGTCATCGAAAATTTTTCAACTCAAAGGCGTTATGGTTACTCAAGCTGTCGGCGTATGAGAGAGATAACCAACACCCACCCATGATTTCTACACCCGAATGCAACATAGACGATAACACTTCCGCTGTACAAGTGCTACTGGTCTCATGAAACTTTAATTGGATCTCTACTACTACACACTCCCCCACACAAACTTTCTCTCTTCCGTGAGGCTGAGACAGCCATCAAAAACAAAAAAAATCGTCTGAGCCTCCCCCTCCTTTTCTCTTCTTCTATTCTGCCGGAAATATCTCCAGCGGAAAAAAGGAAGTAGCGGAAATGTGCAACCAACAAACACACTCTAAATTTCTTGCAACCAAATCACATACACTTTCTCTAGACAACACAAACTACAACACATCATTCAAGAAGTTCACAATCTCAATCATACCAAAATATTTATCCTTGTCTAGCTGGTCTACCGTTGTCTTGGGGTTCTGGTCAAGCACCTGCACAACATCCGTCTCAACCACCATAGCACCATCATGGATTCCCAGGGGCTCCACCACAACCTTCTTCTTAGCGGAACCAGGATCGTTCTTAACAAACACCTTCTCTTCATTGCTAACATCGCTCAACTGCAACGGAATAGGAGACTTCAAACTGAACTGACACCATCTCAAAATATCATCCCTCATGGTTTCATTCTCACCCAAAATCACAAACGTAGAATACCCCTGCTCGTTTAACGTGGGGATATCCTCCCAATCAGCATAGCTATAGGGGCAATTACCAGGCGATATAGTCAACGACTTTGGGTTCGCATTGCCCATCAACGGAGTCGGGTCAATCAAGAACCCCTCCGAGTTACCCCAACAAATAATGTCGAACGCATCACACTCAAAGAAACTGTGACCTGGTGAGTTGTCAGCAGCATCGGGGACGATCTTGCACCAGGGACTCACCAACACGACGCTCCTGGGGTATGGCACAGGCTCGTTCGCGATGCGCAAGTGCTGAAGAAAGGTAATTGCCAAGTTCCCGCCCGACGAGTCGCCGAGAAGATCAATGTTGTCGTTGCCTTCGCTGACGAGCTTCTTGTACGTCGTCACAAGATCTACTAGCTGTGCAGGCATCGGATGTCCTTTGCTCGCCAACTTGTAGTCCAACACGAGGATCGACAACCTGTCGCGCTTAGCGGGCTCTAACAAGTGGTATATCCCAAGGATACCTTCGATCTGTGGCGGAGACACACCAAAGTAGTAGACGCCTCCGTGCAAGTATATCAAGATCGGGTCGTGCTTCAGTCTGTTGGGTGCCTCGACGACCCAGTAGCTCTGACTGTCGTACTTCTTGCCGTAGTTGTGCAACTTGGTCAATTCGGGGTGCATGAACGGCGTGATCTTGTTGAGGATGTAGTCCAACGAGAGGAAACTCAATGCTCCTTTGTCCTGTGGTGAGAGCTTCAACGCAGCCCTGGCGAGTGTGAGCAAGAGTGATCGCTTGAAATCATGCTGGTATTTGCCCGGAACACCACCGCGGAAAGGGTATAGAATCGCGAAGATGATGGCTTGGATAGGAATAAGCAATACCTGGAGTAGACCTAATGGAGAAAACATTGTTGATGAAGAGCAAAAAGAGAAAAGAGTGGTGTGGTGTTTTAATTATGAAAGGTGTACGTGGTGGGATTATATAACCCTCCGTGCTATGTCATTTAGTAATGGATTAGCAGCAACTCCGGACATCCAACCGCGCGAACCGGAACTAAATTGCTGTCCCCTATCTGGGCTGCTTTTTGTGTGACTGCGAACGAGTGTTGGCCGCACTATGGTGATCTGACATGGGCATTGTTTCGAAGGGGAGATTGGGAAGGTTAAGGCGATTCGCCATTACTTGGCATCTACACTTGATCACCGAAGGTGAGAGCTATTCAGTTTGCAACAAGATGTAGTTACTACACACACCCTACTTCTTCTTTTTGTCTAAACCTGTACCATGATACTTGTGAGAAAACTCCTTCCATGCTTTCTTCCGATCCAAGACATTCCCAGAATCATCCTTGTAAGTCAACTCAACCTTTGGGTTATACACCTTCAAGTTCTCTTCCTTAATCACGATTCCCTTCTCGTGTAGTCTCTTATCGAGCAACTTTTCGAAGTGTGAAGCTTTATCGGCTTTCGGCATCCGGATGTACTTTTTGTCTTTAGCTAATTCTTCCTTCAAGATACGTTCCTCAATGGAGATCTTCATCTTCAAGAGCTCGGACTTCTTGGACGCTTCTTGTCGCTCGAGTTCTTGTGCTTTTGTGAGCGAGGTGTTTGTTTGTGTGCCGATGATGTTTCGTGACTTCAAAAACTTTAACGTATCTGCAAGACCACCGCTAAATTTCGGAGTTGTGTCGGTCTCGTTGTCACTGCCCTTCCCATTGCGTTCAAACTTTCCGTTGGTGTGTGATTCCCCGTTAACTTCTTCCTCATGTTTGTCTTCATCGTCAAGGAGATTGTTCTCTAGGTTGTTCAAGAACCCAGTGGTATCATCATAGACATTCTCAGTCAACGACTCCCTCTCCAACGTCCGTTCAAACTCCCAACGTCTATTAGCAGCTATCTCCTCCGCCAACTTCTCAGGCGTGAACTCATCTCGAGATTGCAGTTTTTTGGATCTGGAAAGCATCAGGGATATGTCGTATTCTGGATCGTCGATATCATCATCAACGGGTATTAGCGTCACGCGCTCATCACTGTCTGTCTTCCTGGACGACTTCGCACCCTTCTTCTTCTTGATCTTCTTCATCTTGACAACGGATTTGGGTTTCTTTTCTTCAAGCTCGTCAATCTCATCAAACAAGTTAGTGAACGTAGCCGTGTTCTTCTCTTCCTCCGACTTTTTAACCTCTGGTAAAGTGACAGTGTTCTTGTTAATGATGACTTTGCCGCTACCTAAGAGCACACCGTCGTCTTCCTCGTCTTCCTCGTCCTCTTCATCGTTGTTCTTCTTGTAATGCCTTCCCCTGAACTTTATACTCTCGGCTTCGTTCCTCTCAGCTAGGTCTTTCTTTAACTTGGCGTTTCTTGATAGTGTCTCACTGGTCAACACGTCTTCGTCATCTAACAACGCACTATCCGCAAGGGTTAAGATTTCGTTGTCGCCGATATTCCGCAACTCTTTAGCTGAGTGGCAAATGACGGCCAGAGTTTCCTCATCCTTCCTTGGCATCGCTTTCTGTTTCTTCTTTGGCTTGGTTTCTTCATCATTCGTTATTTTCAGAAGCCATTCATCAGTATCCACCTCCTTTGAGTCCCCCACTAGTGTGTCATCACCAATGATCTTGCGTTTATTCGACTTGAACTTGGCGTCGTTGATTCGCTGTAGGAGTTCTTCGTTCTTTTGTTTATTCGATACCTCCTTCTGATGCTTATCAAAGTTCTCAACTTCTGTGTCTTTATGGGACGAAGCAACTGGTATTAGGGGCAAACCGACTTGAGCTCGTAGTTTGTTGGTTTCTTCAAGCGACAATGAAATGACATCATCGTCCTCTTTTGCTCGTTGTTCAGCTGGTACAGGAATAGGTTTCAATCCTGCTTTTAGGCGTAGTTCATTGGTCTCCTCCAATGATAATGATATCTCCTCCGACATTGTGATGGTGTATTGACTTTCCTGGCGTGAGATGACGTCGGACCTGTCGTGGTTCCCTCTTCGTCTTCCTCGTCGCGCGGGCCAGGACACGAGCTTTGCTTTTGTTTACAAAATTGGGTGAAAAAAAAAAAATCAAAAACAATAAACATGAGAAGAAACAAATAACGAATAACCCACAGACACTCTGCATACCCACACTCATTCATTCACTAGCCTTCTTTTCTTGCTTATTTCTACACTGTCTATCCACTCATTAGTCAAGACTTCACCCGTCCCCTTTCTATTCCCACATGACTGAACCAGAACCTAACATCACGGCGCACAACCATAACTTCTTCAACCTAAATATCAAAAAAATCATCGGGACCTCCGCCAGGAGCTCCCAGCAATTCACCGTCCAGGATGATCTAGTCGCTTATACAGCCAGCGGCGGAGTGGTTGTTGGCACAATCGACCCGGAAACCAGCGAGGCTCTCAACCAGCGGTTCTTCTGCGCCAACATCAGCTCCAAGAAAGACAACTACGATACCCACGACACCTCCAACTACACCACCAACAGCATCAACAACAACAATGTCAACAACGCATCCATATCCTCGGCCAACGCATATCTCAACATGTTACGTGCCGAGCACGTCGAGGAAACGAAGCGGGATTTCTACGGGTATCCCATCCACGGCGAACCGATTGAGATCTACGGCACGCCGTCCGACACGGTCGACTACGACAGCATCAACGGCACCTCGTCCGTCTTCTCGCCGTCCAAGATGAAGGACCGCGTGCGGTCCAT
>JAJSEA010000057.1:0-44234 GCA_026724345.1 Candida sp. AC06 | reverse complement strand
GTGCTGCTAACGCGATGTTCTTGAAGGAAACCATGGCTGGAGGTGGTAAGTCAACGGATGGGTTGGGAGAGAGAGAGTTGATGTTGACGTTGAACTAAGAAAGAAGCAAGCAAGAAAGAAACAGCAACTGTGGTGGGTGGGTGACCACATTTAAATTTTTTGCTCGGTATTTGCTCTGAGTGTGCGACATAATTTCTTATCGGTTTAATGTCGGCATTGAGGGGTGGGAAACGAGAGATGTGTGTGGCTATTCCAAATGGCTGTAAAGATCGACAGATGGGGTTGCATGAGTAGATTCAATAATTACGACTAGGATTAGCCTAATATTATCATGAAACGGATACGACAGGAACATATTAAAATTTTTATATTCTGAATAATAATGTCTTTAATCTATAACTTACATATACACAGGGGGGGCGGAGGAAGGAAGGAAGGATTAATCGACTTTGATGGCTCCATAAATCTTCCTTATGAATATTAATCCAGTCAACAAACCAACGGCCCCACAGGAAACTCCAATGATCACGGAAGCCAATGCCATATAAACAAAGTACAACAACCCACTCACAAAGTCTTGCACATTGAGTACGTTGATGTAGTAATAAATCGAGTAGCCATAAATAAACCACCCAAGACTGGACCCTACTTGGAATGACAACCAAATCCAGTGAGGATCGTTGTAAACCACCAACGATATGTACACGGCAACAATTGTGGACTCAATGATTATAATGACTAACATGATGATGGTGATGAACAAAAATCCATACATGAAATAAAACGTAGTTTTCTCCAACCACACAGAATTAAAAATAAATAACAATTCAACGTAGACAATACCAAATGGGATGATACCATAGATGCATACAGTTCTTAAGTAATTAAACAAGACAGCAAAAAACTTGCTGGATTTTCTTGGTTGACGAGCAGTCTGGTAGTAAAGAGACTTCTCAGTCATGGGGCTTGGTGGAGGAGTCTTGAAATCGACCCTGGTGTAGTTGTTGGCATAGTATCCCCCAATGATACCCAATGGGCATTGAATAAGTAAAAAGGCAGACAACAATACAACGATTGTGCCGAATGGTAATGCAGCCGAGGATTCCTTGGCCCAGACGAAAAAGTTCAACACCAAAATCACAGTGAAGATACCGGCTGGCAACGCAGCACTGAACAAAAGGGATAATGCAACGGTTGCAAATCTGTCATATGGCTGGTTCAAGCTGTCGCCTCTGAAATATTTGTGCAACAAGACACCGGCATATGAGGAAATCAACCCAGAAGCAATAATGAACGAAATAGAAATGGAAAAGCAGGCTCCCTGGTGGGCATTGAAAAAGGTGTTTTTGGTGCCAATTGAGTTCAACATCAAGATGACGATAACACCGATGATGGCAATAAACATTTGGATACCGGCAGCGACCAATGTACTCAAGAACAATTCACCGCGAGGGATATGGTTGACGTCATTGATCAAGTTCTTCCATCCTGATGAAATATTACTATCCACGTCATTGGTAGTTGGCAATGCGGTGGTGTTGGTGTTGTTCTGGATATCTTTTTTCAAAACCTTTATTAGAACTATCATAACCACCAAGGAGGCCAAAAAGATGAGAATGAAGGAGTTGACAAATGAGATCCAATGCACGTGCACATGGGAGCCATTAGACTCGTTCTCATAGTACAATTCCCACCTTGAATCATAGTCAATAGTGTTGTCTTCTCTCCAGTAGACGGAATATGTATAAGGAATACCGGTTCTTTCGTCCTCCAATTCGCCATTCTCTTTGTACCTTGGATTGAGCGGGTAGTTCTGGTAATTCTTGGAAGAGCCGGGACATTCTTCGTTGATGACACTTTTGGGGTACACTTCAAACCCAACAATTGTATTCTTGCTAGAGTCGCCCTTTTCTTTATGATACCTAATGACCAACATGACGTGATTGTAAATATAACTCACGCCGTCATCTGGATTGACAAATCCCAATGGGAATCCAGCAGCGTAGTACTTTTTCCTGTGATTGGTCGACTCAAACGTCGTTGCTCCGGGCAACCCATCAATGGACCAGTGGTTAACGTACCCGTCTTTAATCAACTGCGAGGCCCGCTTGATTCCGTTCTGGGTCGCTAACAAGTCACACAACCTGCTGCATGGTTGGTCCACGCCAAAGTGCAACTGGTACCCGCTCTGCCAGATTCGCTCACCCTTGAGCAACTCGCCCAAGGAGGTGTGCACGGGCTTGGCGCCGTTCATCGGAGGACACACGAAGGATAAACTGTAGTAGGAGAACGGGAGCTGTGTTGTGTCGGACTCGACCTTGTTGACCAAGAGCTCCACTTTGTCGCCGTGCTTGTAGTAGGTAGGACTCAAACCTAGGTCGAAGGCATGAGCTGGGGAGGCGATGACGAGAAGGGACACGAGAAATAACGTTATTAGGTGGATCATGGCGAGCAGTGGGTGGTGGTGGTGGTGGTGGTTGGTAGGTGGTTTGTTTTTATAAGCGAATGAATGAAAGCTGGACTACTTTCTAGAATAGGAAAAGATATGGTGAATCAGTAGGTGAAGTCTGACTAAAAACAAGAGGAAGAAGAGAGTAGTAGACAGGGATTGTTTTTCTCGTAGGAGTCGCTGTTGTTGTTGTTATTTTCTTGATAATCCCTTATTGTTGAATGGGAAAGAAAGAAAGGAAGAAAGTGAAAAATATAAAATAAAATATAAAAATAGTGTGTGAGTTTGTGAGTTTGTGAGTTTGTGGTGTACGCATTTACAGGCTCATTGTTCTGGCCATTATGGAATTGCAGTGGGTACATATGGGGTGAGTGAGTGAGTGAGTAAGTGAGTAACTAAAAATACCCTACAGCCCCCAACCAACCAACCAACCACATTTTAACACAATGCACGTCCTCCAATTATTCATTCACACACACACAATCCAGTTATTCAATTACAGACATTAAAGTGTGAACCGCCCAGCGGCTGATGTGTGTCTACACATATCCTGCTGAAACCCAAGACACCGTCAATCCTGTTTTAGCAGCCTAAGCCACGTGATCTCACTGAGTCTAGATTCAACTGCAACCACACTACACTGCACACCACTCAAACATTCTACACGTCTGTGGCCACAGGCAGAGAGAAGTAGAGATCTCGTGGCAACTAAAGAAAGACAGCAAAGACGCAACACGCAGGCGGAACAACCGTGTTTCCTTCTTGCTGTTGCTGTTGCTTTTTGTATTTTTTTTTTCTTAGTCTTTTTAGTTGTGGTTTGTTGCGTCGGGCGGGCTCAACCCAACCACGCCCACAAAATCACGCTACTCTAGGAATAAATCCAAGACAGCACATATCGGGGGTGGCATTCATAAAACCACACACACACACACACACACACACACGCGTATCGAGATAACCAACCATCGCTATCACGACCTCAAACATAACCAACTACCGCCATTTAACTACTAGGCTTAGACGATAGACCCTCGGCTGAAAAACTCTAATCAACACACAGCCCATTCACACAAAAAAAGTCTAATTTGGCAACAACAATAATGACAAAAAAAAAAACAAACAACACACCACGTCTATTCATTTTATTTACACACGTATACCCGTTAACTCTTCAACGATTCCATTGCTTCTCTGATCAAGTAGTTTCCCTTGGGGTCCAAGTTCAACGCAATTGTAAACTCCTTGATGGCCAGGAACTTGTCGTTTTGTAAATTGTACAATTGGCCCAACAAGAAATGCACGCTTGCTTCATCGGGGGCCAAGTTCTTCAATATTTCAAAGTTCTTCAAAGCCTGGTTATACTGCTGCGACCCAAAGTACAACTGGCCGAGCTTGAATATCGGCAATGGGTTCAAAGGCTGTAACTTGTTAGCAAGCTCGTACTGCTTGATGGCGAGGTTCTTCTTGTTGAGCTTCTCCAACACCATGCCGCAGCAGCAGATCAAGATGATGTTGATTGGGTTGATCGAGATGGCTTTGCGGAAATGGTAGTCGGCTTTCTCATAGTCACCGTGGTTGATGTACACCATACCGATACCGTACAATGCATTGTAGTGTCTTGGATCCAACACCAAACTGATGCGGAAGTTCTCCAATGCCATTTCGTAGTTGTCGCTGCTGAAATATTCATGGCCCTTCAAGGTGTAAGCGTACGTGAAATTCTTGTCTAACTTGATAGCACGGTTGAAACATTTGATGGCTTCATCGGGCTCGTGTGTCAATGAGAACAAGTTGCCGATGGTACACCAAGTTGTGGCCGCATTGGGGTTCAAGTCGTGTAATTCATTGGCCAAATAAGTGAGCTCGACTTTCTTGTTGAGGTGCCATAATAACGTCAGGAAGTATTCCATATCCTCGAGTCTTGTCCTGTCCAATTTTCTCAACTTGTTGAAATAGTACTCGGATTGTTGGTAGTTGACAATTTCATAATGCAACCTACCAAGCTTGCTCAACACCCACGGCGTTTGCTTTTCGTGACTGTTAAGTGATGTTTCTAGTATCCTAATCGCTTTGTAACAATCGTATTTGCACATACTTCGGAAACTCTTTCCCAATATCTGGTACAACAGCAAGAGGTATTTCTCACTCTTTTCAATCTCTTTCGTGATTATAATTGACGAGTTGGATGAGGATGGGTTTGATACTGAGGTTGAGTTTGACGACGATGTAGTTGGCTGATGTATCGACTCCAAGGTGGCAGAGTTGTTTCTCTTCAAGTTTCTCTTCTTAGGTGTCTCCATCGCAGACGACGAGGATGGTTGTTGAGATTGTGATTGACCTTGTGACTGTGTCTGGTGATGACTGTTACTGTGATGGTGATGTTGGTTCTGTTGCGGCTGCGAAATCAACCTTGACGTTATCCTCGAATACGTTCCAGCTCCCGCTGTCGTCGCTGTCCCTTTCTTTCTGTCATCAGGGAAACTAGGTTTAGCAAACTCAAAGTCCAAGTTGTGATTTGTCGAGCTAGATCCACCCACAGCTCCACTACTATTTAGATTGGACTTTCGCAACGGAGCATCCGGTATGCTTGGGTTCTTGATCCTTGGAGTCGAAAAGTTAAACTCATCCACATGTATCGATGGCGTCACTTTTGACGTTAGGTTCTTGTCATTGAATGGATTCGTCAAGTCAGGAATCATAGATGCATCATTTGTTCCTGCTCCCCCTGCTGCTCCTGCTCCACCACCAACTGCATTCCCACCACTCACGCCGATATTCTCATTATTATGTGTTGTTGCCTGGTTCTGGAACTTGAAGATCGACTTGACCCGGATATTCACCCCTAGCTTGCACAACTCCTGGAACGCCTCGAAGTCAAACTGGTTGAGCTTCAACGCCTGGGTATAGTTCAAGCAACTGTTCTTGACGTCATGTATCTCACGGTACAAGTCCCCCAACAAGTGGTAAATCATCGACATGTCCGGCGTGATACTCCTATTGAACTCATAATTGAACCTCAGGTACCGGCTCGTACTATTGCTATGGCTGCTGTGTCTTGTTGGTCCTGTGGTACTCTCATGGGTCTTCTTGGTCTTGATTAGATGGAACACGCCTTCTTTGAACTTGCCCAACTTCAAACAGCACTTTGCGTATAGGAACGAACACCCCAAGTGGTGGTCGAATTTCCGCAAGTTGTTCAAGCGAAAGTAGCATGTTTTGTGCTTATCCTGCTTGAACAAAACAAGACAATATAAATACAACGAGTCCAATAACTCCTCGCTCTCCCCCAGTTGCTGTTGTTGATCAACAGTCACTTCTTGCTCAAGCTCAGCTTCAACAACAGCAAGCAACCTCTCGCTGGCAAACTCGGCGTTTTTGTAGTTGAGCGTGTCTAGCGCATGGATGATGACTGATCGCAAGTACTGTTGGACGTACTTGGGATTAGCCTCCGGGTCAGACGTCGCGGGATCATAGTGTCCTCCATTATTGTTGTTGCCACTTATTCCGGTCGTGGTAGTGTTCGATTGCATGTGATGAAGATGGTTTGGGTGTTTTTTGCCGTTGTTAATAAATAAGTTATTCCTGAATTACTCCTCTAGCTTGTGTGCGTGTCTGTCTGTGTGGGTGTGTGTTTTTTTTTTTCGTGTGTGTGCAAGAGTGTCTCGTTGTGCGTGTCGATGGTGGTTTTTCTGCCTTTTGTTTACTTTACTAGGACTTGATTTGGAATGGCTGTTTTTGGGTGTCTTTAGTGTCATATTTTTTGTTATGAATCAGGGACACAAGTTTGTAGACATTGACAGTGGTGGTTCGTTTACATTATCCAGCCAAACACTTTCGTCTTCACGTATAGATATAGATAATCCCAGTCCTTACATACATTATAAAAATTAAACACAAATAAAACTATCAAAAATCAAAAAAAAAATCAATAAACCAAAAGCTAGCTGTTAATAAGCTACTACATAATACAAACATAAACCTTTTGTTTCTTTCTCCCTCTTTCTTTTTTATCTATTTCTTGGATTTAATAACAAAGGTATGATTCCCGGAAGAATCACTAGAGAAAGCCATCATTTTATCCAGTTTTCTTGATCCACTCAATAGTCTGCCTGTAGAATTCTTAAACATGGTTTTGGATTCCTCTTTGGGGCTAGACACATTCAACGAACTGTTGTTGGAGGACCCAGAAGCTGTGGAATATGGAGTAGAAGACAAGCCACCGCTGTTGATATCACCAGCACTACCAATATTCACATTGCCGTTGCTATTGTTGGCACTACCGGTTCCATTCAAGTACTGTTGGGAGCTCTTTCTAGAGTCACTGCCGCTACCATTAGCGTGTGAGCTTTGACGAGAGGGTGGCTTGAAGCCGCTGTAAGTAGCATCAGCAAAATAACTCGTACTGGTAGTGTTTGGAGTTCCATTTGGTGAAGATCCATTCCCAGACTTTGGAGACAACAACCCAGAAGCCAACAAATAAGGCGAGACAAATCCTCCAGATTGACTAGAACTGCGAGGTATTTGTGGAGTGGTTGGCATGGTTGTAGTATTGTTGCCCTTTAAATCAGTATCGATACTCAACTTGGGCAATGGCGAGGTGTCCGTCAAAGTACTTTCATTGGCGGCGTTGGATGAATCGTAGTTTGATGATTGGAACGAGGTGTCATTGTGGAAGTCGTCTCGAAGGTACCCATTAGCTCTCAACTCGTCGTCTCTCAACTTGGTTTCTTCACGTGCCTTGGCTAACAACTCTTGAGCTTTACTCAAACTAACGGTAGGAGTTGAACAACTACTGACCACAGGAACAGAGTCGTCAATATCAATAGTAGCTTGCATCAAAGCCTTGACCCAACCTCTCATTTCCTCTGCACTTTCAACAGCAAAGTAGTGGGTCTTTGGTTGGGTGAAAGTCAAACCTTTTTTGAACCCTGGTGCTGGTGGAACTAATTTGAAACAATAGTTACCAGCAAAGGTGGTCGAAGCATACATGGCAGCATACTTGTCGGACTTTTCGATTTCATCCGCCTCACTGTTGATTGGAATCACCTTGTGGGCGGTGATATCAATCAAACCCTTCTCCTTCTTATCCTTTAAGGAGTGGTAGTACGACAAACGAGTGCCGTGTAAGGTAAAGTACCTTGTTCTCCAAGCAAGAGTGTTGCTTGAACGCTTGGACATGTACCCGCTGTAATTTGCCGACTTGATAGCTTCATCGGGCGTAATCTCACGAATACCTTCTTGGAATGCCGATGTCTTCAGCTTCTTAGAACCAGTTAAAGAACGGAAATTCTGAGTAGACGTGGCACGGAGACTCTTGAGTCTCGAAGCGTTAGGACGTGACTGACTGAGAGCAGTCGAATCGCTCGTTGATCTTCTCTCGTCTCGGAGAATATCCATTGACTTGGTTCTTCCGGAAACAGAGTTCAGCTTCTTTGGCGACAAGTTGGCATCATCGATATCAACTGGTGAGTTGGACAAGTCAAAGATCTGCGACTTTCTCTTTTCTGTTGGAGAAGCTTGGCTTCCAAGGGTATCTCTCTTGATTTGAGCAGGCGATATTAGCTTGTCATCACCTTTAGGGAACTTGCCACCAGAAAGTTGCAACTGTGGGGTTGGCTTGGAGGAATCGTCATTACCCGAAGAAAGGAACGACAACATCGAGGAGTGCCTTCTGTGGTGGTTGGTACCCGACTGGTTTCTTCTGTGACGATTAGAAGCTTGCGACCCATTTCTGTTGTGGTTTGAAAACTGCTCATAAATAGACGACGCAGGTCTTGAAGCACCACCACCGCCCAAAGCTTGGCTGGATGCGTTAGTACGAGTCATATACAAACCGTAATGAGAAGGCGGTTGTCCATACTCACTTCCGTCCCCAAACCTATAATTAGCATTCATTGGACTGTCTGGGTTTGGTGGCTGTGGGGCCTTTCTTGGGGACATGAAAGTTCCATCCTGAGCCACATAAGGTGAAATGTTATCCAATGATTGTGATCTCTTACGCTGGTGATACTTGAAGGTGGATGTATCATTCAAGACAGCTGATGGCATCAAACTGGTTTGTTCGTCCTCCAGTTCCTTCTTCTCTTCGCCAAACAATGGCACGTTGTCAGGTAATGTTGTGGATGCTGTTGGTGGGGTATTCACGCCAGACGAATTGCTATCATTCTTGTTGGTCGAGCCAGTGGATTGGGAGTTGGTTCTTGACTGTTTCATCTTGGCGCTTCTGTTGCTCATATCCTTCAATTTTTCAATCTCCTTGTGTATTTCAAATCTGGTACCAAATGAGTCGATATCCAATTCTTTTAAATGACCAAGGTCCAATTCAAACAAGATAGCCCCGGTAATCTTATGCTTGGCAAACTTGCCCGCAACATCCATGTCAAACCCTAAAACCAAGGCAAAGTATGACGAAACCTGTTTGGGTGTCCAGGTGTGGGCTTGCAAAGGATTCAAGTCTTCAGTTAACGACTGCACCGATGTGGATCTTGTGTGGTTGTTGTCAGTGGTGGCGGCGGCGGCGGCCGTAGATGATTGTTTCGGTGCTGCGCCTTTGGTGTCGTCAAGTTCCTTCATCACTTTGTCCAACTCATTATTCAAGTTCTTCGTAGTTACCGGTGGGGCATCTTTATTTATAGATAACTGTGACACTGATTCGTCCAATTTATTTACGTCGGATGAGCTTGGATTAAGACTGGAAGGCACGGCAGGTACTGTCAGATTTTTGGCTCCAGCCGCATCGCCTGGTGGATTAGCCGATGATGTTGATGAGGTAGGTGCCATCATTCGCCTTGACCGTGAACGCAAAATAGGCTTGGAGTCTTGATTGGAAATTAGTTGGGTGAAAGTTTTCGGGTATAAACCCGCTTCACCAGTCAACAAGTTCTTACCCATGTACCAGCCATCGTTGTATTCTCTGTCGTCTGCCAATACCTGAATCTTGTCACCTATCTTAAGACTTAGCTCGTCTCCTAGTCTGGCATTGAACTGCTTTATACAAATATAGGTATCACCGTCCATGTTGTGTGTGTTGAAGTTGTTTCAGGGTGAGGATTTTCGTGGTGATGATGTTATTAGTTATTAAAATGTGGGCGCTATGAACGAGGCGTAACGCAATAGTAATAAGTTGGATGTGGATGTGATAAAAAAAATCCACGACAAAAGAACCAAGGGGTTGTGTGTGTGTGGTAGGGGTATCCTAAGGGAGGTATTGATAGTTGTAGTTCTTGTTATGTCCTGGTTGTTGTCAAAACAAATAGGGAAGGTTGTAGGAGTTAAGGAATCTGGTTGTCCAAACAAATAAACAAATACAACTTAGAAAAAATGAAACTCGAAGGCGGGGGTGGTAATACGTTTGAGGGTTGGTTGATAAGAAATGAAATCAACTGTATATCTTCTCCTCTCTCCTGAACTCCGTTTGGTGGTGGTTGTTGCTGTTCTTGCGACTGTAATGAAATTTTGCTTTCGCTGTTGTTCTGGTTGTTGTTTGTTGTTTGTTGTTGTGGGTACACTTTTTTTTTTTTTCTTCTGTTCTCCGTTTTCTTCTGTTTTAGTTGTGTGCCTCGCGCAAAAAAAGATCTTTTCTATGAAGAAAGCACTGGGTTTTTGCAAAATAGGAAGCGATGGGTATTATAATAAATGAGTGAACCAGGTTATCCGAGGCTAAACCGTTTGTTAGGAACCTGCAAAAATAATGTCAAGTAGTAGTGGGAGGATAATAAAAAAGAAAGAGTAGGTAATGAATAAAGAAAAAGAAGAAAGAAAGGAAACTGGTCGTGTTTTCTAATGATTAAAGGAATTAGAAAAATTTTGCGATTATTAGAAGCAGAAAGTTGAAATGACAAAATGTATGGGCAGTCGTGTGCCGTGTGCTAATTTTATGTGTGTGGGTAGTACATCTGTTTTAGACTTTCTGCACACACAAAACAACTGCCACTACACACACACACACACTAAAAGAAAATTGCTTCTTGTGTGTTGCCACATAATAAATTGTGTGACAAAATTATTTTCTTTTTTCTTTTTGCTCGCTTTGCAACTGGGGGGCCACTGTGGTTGGCACACCGTGTGAGTCTAGAACAATGCCACCAAAACTTTACCGCCAAAAAAAGAAAGAAACAGCTCCAATCAAAAAAAAAAAGACTCTTGCACACTACTCGTCTTCTCACTTGAGTAGTCTAATTTAACACTTGTCCATTGTTAAACCTGTGGTACATTTCTTCTTATGGTAATCTTTTCTTTTTTGCATTCTTTCTGCAAGTAATCTGTACCTTCCATTGGTTAATCTCATGAAACTAATTTAACTGTTCGTTCTTGGGTCGTAACTCGTGTTTAAATAATTATGACGATCTCTATCGCCGGCAAAGACTTTGGGGCCACATCACTGTTCCCCTCCAGTGCTGCCCCTACATTCCCATATAAAACGACGAAGTGTTTTTGTTTTTTTTTTTTTCGTTTTGCAAAACCCAAATTGGCGTACCTGCAGAAAAGAGAGGGTTCACCAATAGTCCAGGGTTATAGGTCTAGATAATAATCAACCAACTTTTCTTTTCTTTGGTGATACCATTCGTCACAGCGACAAACTTTAGCGTGGAACCAGGTGCTGCATTGGCTGCTAGGGCACGCTGGTACAAAAGCTTCGACACAGAAGAATTACCTGGCGGACCTGCAAAACTGACGAGGGAGACAGAAGAATCCACATTATCGTCATCAGCTCTTACTTTACAACCACGACCGCAATTATTGTCATTCCTCTTGGAATTTTATGTAACGCGTGTTCATCCCCTTCCAGCAAGTAATACTTTATTGCTGCACGCGTAGTAGGCGACCCTTTCGTCAACGTTACGCTACCCTGAATGGCCGTGCGTCGTCTACAGCAGACAAGCATTATCGCACTGTTTAGGGATAATTACTAGCCTGCATTGCACAACCTCAATGTCGATCAACTCACTCCCCTCTGGAGATGCTTTGAGCCAGCGATAACAAGCGTTTCGGAATTTTGGGATATTGCAGCACGGATAAGTTCATGCAAACCAAAGCCTACGACATGGAGCCCATCCGTTAAGAGGAAGCAAGCAAACTGGTACATTATCAAATCAATGCATTGGTAAACTTCTTACATGAAGCACCACCCATCATTGGAGACGTTTTGGCAACCACATTGTTCCGGGGGATGTCTTCGTCACACTGCAGAATTCCATTGCCAGCGACGCCAAAGATTGACGGAGCCGTTCTCTTATCATACGCACTGACATCTCTGTTTGCCCACTTCAAGCGATGGTGATGAGGATTGGTTGTGTGTTTATGCAGATCGTTGACAACCAGCTGGTTGCCAAATCCCACAAAAAAAAAGCAGTGGCAGTAAACACCGGGCCCCCACGACAGGCGCACCCACGCCGGACGAAAACACACAGAGAAAAAAAGAGAATGCTGTACAATCACTGTTTTGGCAAACACGATCCTCAATCTTTTTTTTTTTCTTCTGCGCTCTAAGTAACTTTTTCGCCTCTCACACTTTGACCACTATATTTGCCTTTGGATAAAACTTCACCACAGTTGTACTTCTTCCCATTACACACCCCGTCCACGAATATCCCTTAGCACAATACCCTTTCTAAAGATGGTCAAAAAAGAGGAGAATGACAAGAACGTGAGGGAGCCCACCAATCGCAGTTCTGACGACGATATGAGTATCCAAGATGCGGACGATCAAGATTCGAGTGATAACGAGGAAGACTCGTTGATAAGATTATCTATGCAAGCACAGCAGAGAAGAGCATCCCAAAATCAGTACAATAGCGACAGCGATAGAGGAAGTTTTGAATTTGAAGAAGTGTCCAACGTTCCAGGAATAGAAGATAGCATAGAGGAAGAAATCATAGAGGAGGACGAAGACGGCGACGAAGAAGAAGATTACGACCACAATCACGATTCGCACGCACATAGTGGCGAATTCGACGAAGACGAAGAGAATGAACTAGGAATGATGGAGACATCCGACTTTTTACGTCGCTTGATCCAAGGAAGAAGGGTAAGAACCACGGAAATCCCATCATCCGATGGCAATAATGATCTCGACGACTCTAGAAATTCTCATGATCACAGCGATAGTCACGATGATGATGACGACGACGACGACGACGAAATGCATGACATCGATGATGATGACGAAGATGAAGAAAGAGAAAGAGGGCATCATAGAGAAGATGATGACGACGACGAGGATGACGAAGAGGATGATGAAGAAGAAGACGACGACGACGACGAGGATCCTCGTGCCGAATTTTTGAGGGCAATAGGCGCGCTCACTGGAGGTAATAGAAACGGCAATGATTCAGAGAACCCAGCAAGTAATGGATTTGTTGATGTCATGCAAAGATTAATGGGAGGGGGCATTATATTCGACGGTGGATCGGCTCGTGATAGTGGCGAGTTGGATGCCTTGGTGAATAATTTGAGCCAAAGAGACGACACCTATATAGTCCTTGAATCTTTGAACGAGTTGTCGGAAAGGTTGTTGATGATGAACGGCTTGACTGCGGAGAGATTGATACCGGCAAACAAGCTAGCCAAGAACCTTGTTGATATCATGGAGGATCCAAAGTTGGAGGAAGAGTTGGAATTGCATTTGGTCGCGTGCCGATGTTTGTATAACTTTTTGGAGGTCAACCAAGATTTCATACATGATGCATTGAACAACAATGCCATCCCAGCATTGTGCAATAAGTTGTTGGAAATCAAGTACATCGACTTGACGGAACAGGCATTGCAAACTTTGGAGATGATCTCAAGGGACCCTATCTCCCATAATAGCATTGTATCGCATAACGGACTAACTGCGTGTTTGCAGTACTTGGATTTCCTAACTATTCATGCGCAAAGGAAATGTTTGACTATTGTGTCAAACTCATGCACCAATATTTCCCTTGCCAACTTCCCGAAAATCAAAGAAGCATTCAACAGCATTGCCGAGGTTGTCAGAAACCACAATGATAAAGTCGTTGTGGAAAACGCCTGGTTGACGATCTCGAGGATCATCATGTGTTTCAAGAATAAACCCGATCTTTTGAACGAATTGTTTGCAGATAAAGAATTGCTTTTGAAAGAGTTGACAAAGGTCATCTGGCTCAGTTGCAACAAGTCACTGAACACCGGTTCTGAATCCAGCCAAGTCACTTTGAATTATGGATCTAACTTGAGTTTGATTAAATCTTTGATTGTCTTGTCGAGTGTGAGCGTCGATGTCTCCAGGATTTTAATTTGTGAATGTGAGATTGGGTCGGTGATTGTCAAGTCGTTAAACAAGTATGCCAAGCAGAACCCAGAAGTTGACCCCACGGGTACTGAAAATATCTCCATCGAGGCGTTGATGTCTGCTCCAAAAGACTTGAACTCGCAATTTTTGAGTTTGATCGGGTACTTGTTGCCAATTACATATTCCCCATCGGATGCATTATATCTAAAACCAAACTTTGAAGAGGATGAAGAGCGCAAGGCCATAAATCATTCCAGGATTGAATTGTGTCAAGAGGTAATACCAAAAGAGTATTGGAAATTTGTTAATGACATCTGGTCGTTATTGATTCTCAGTTTCCAAGCAACCATGGATTTTGAGATCAGAAGAAAAAGTTTCATCAACTTGTACCGCATAATCAACTCCAGTTCCAGTGATTTTTCCGTCATCAAGGACGTCGATGCCATTGCAGGACTATTGGCCAATGTTGTCAACCAATACCAATCCATTGTGAGTAAGGACTTTGCAGAATCACAGAAGGATGATGAAGATATGATTCAAAGTGATGATGATGATGAGGAGGAGGATGAGCACAGTGTCCAGGAAGATGATGGTGATGACCACGAGCATGACGAAGAAGACGACGAGGTTGAAGATGACGATGACGATGACGATGATGACGATGATGATATTTCAACAATAAGTGGTAGAAACACATCTCGTGATAGATATAATAGCAACATCAGAGGAAATGGACCAGAAGATACCAACAAACTCAATGCATTGATGTTGTTATTTAGTTCTTTGAAGATAATCAAGGTTTTACTTAAGAAGGCACCACTAGTGTTCATCGTTGCATTTGAAAAAGAGGGTCTTATCAATGACGTGCTACTGATTTCCAAACAGTTGAAGAACAAGGTGGATGTCGACCAAGTGGATCCTAGATCGTCCATCAACTCGATGATGGCAGCCTATTCCAACAAATACATCGACAGCGAGTTCAGCAAAGAATACGAATTCAGATTGACGAGTAGTGCTATCTATGCCAACATCCTTTCAGTCACTACTAGCATTGATACATTGTATCACGGCACCAAGATTGAAGGCTCGCAGATTGTCTCTGACAACATGAGGATTTTGCAAGACATCAAGACGACGTTGGCCGATTCCAAGAGAACAAGAGCGTTTGATTATAACCAGTGGTCCTCTTTGTGGGATAGCTTCAAACAGGTGTTATCGGGTCCTGCATCAATCTCCAGTTTTGAATTGATTTCGTCTGGCATCATTGATTCATTGACAAATCTTTTCGGTTCTGAGAACGGGGCCGTCACCCATGACTGCTACAAGGCATTCACCCATGCATTTTTCACTGACGATTCAGGAAAATTATTTGTACATAAACTACAGGAGTCGTTGACCAGAACCGAATCTTTTGATATCGTTTCTGCTAATTCCAACAGCAATCAATCAACTTTTGTCCGTGAACAAAACCAAGCTTCCATAATGGCAAACCAGATCAAGTTGAAGTTAACTGCCGAAGATGATTCTAGCGTGCAACAGCCACAGACTAGAATTCCTGGCAATATGCAGAACATGGTTTTATCTGTGCATGCAATTGCTACCTTCAAATCGGTGTTTGCATTCTTGAAACAAAGGTTCAAGTTTATTGAAGAGATTGGTTCCCTTTCCTCCACCGCGAACAACAACGATAACAACGACAACGATGAAGAAGGCGAAAGAAAATCTGAGTTAAACATTGAGTTTTTGATTAATGGTGAGGTTGTACCAAACGAGACCACCATTTATGGTGCAATTTACCGCTCGTTGCAAGACAAACCAGATGAAATTGTTGATCCAAGCAGAATCTGGTCATCTATTCACAGCATTTCTTACAGAAAAGTGAGCTCAGAAGTGAGCAAGGAGAATCAATTCACTAGTTTCAACTACCAGAACAACGAACGTGAGTTGAACGTGTATGATGGCACGACTATCAGTATCTTGAAATTGTTGAAGAACTTGTACCGCATGAACATGAACACTGGCGTTATCCCAACCAAGGATTTCACCAATTGGAAGTTAACTGTCAAGTTGAATAGACAGTTGGAAGAACCTTTGGTTGTTGCCAGTGGTACTTTACCAGGATGGAGTATTCATTTGACCAAGCAGTTCCCATTTATATTCCCGTTGGAAACGAGAATATTCTTTTTGCAGTCGACGTCGTTTGGGTACTCTAGGTTGATTCACCAATGGCAGTTGCGCACCAACCAAGGTAACGAAGAGAATGGCAATGCTAATAACAACCAACACGGCAACCAAAGATTACAGTTGGGCAGACCTACAAGACACAAGGTGAGAATCTCAAGGAAAATGATGCTTCAAAGCGCAGTGAAGGTCTTGGGAATGTACGGATCCACACCAAGTATATTGGAAATCGAGTATTTTGACGAGGTTGGTACGGGTTTGGGTCCAACGTTAGAGTTTTACTCCACGGTTTCCAAAGAGTTTTCCAAGAAGAAGTTGAAGTTGTGGAGAGATGAAGAACCAGGGGCAGCTGATGATAATTCTTACATTGTCAACAAGCAAGGTTTGTTTCCAATGCCAATGGACAAAGCGCAAGTTGCAAGTGAGAATGGTAGAAAAGTCTTGTACTTTTTTGCATCCTTGGGTAAGTTTATTGCCCGTGCCTTATTGGATTCCAGAATTATTGATTTCAACTTCAACACTGTATTCTTGCTGTTGATTCAATTGTTGAATAAGCACAATGCCGGAGGTAATTCCAAGACGTATCACCAGAAGTTGTTGAAGAAGATGGCCAACTTGAATAAGTTGCGCTTGGTTGATCCCGGATTGGCCGACTCTTTGGAGCACTTGAACAAGTACGTCAAACAGTTCAAGACGGCTGACGATATACATCAAGTCAGTATCGATGGTGCAACCGTGCTGGATTTGGCATTGTTCTTTGAGTTGCCTGGTAATCCAGATTACGAATTAATACCAAATGGCTCCGACACTCCGGTGACGGCTGATAACTTGGAGATGTACATCAACAAAGTCGTGGAGGCTACTTTGTACACTGGTATCATCAACCAAACCAAAGCTTTCATGGAAGGTTTCTCAAAAGTTTTCCCAATCAATGCCTTGATTATTTTCTCGCCCCCTGAATTGGTCGAATTGTTTGGTAATGCCGAAGAAGATTGGTCGTATGACAGTTTGACGTCAGGGATCATTGCCAACCACGGATACACCAAAGACTCGCCAGCTATCAAGTCATTGATCAATATACTAGTCAACTTTGACAAGGATGAGAAACGAGAGTTTTTGCAGTTCTTGACTGGTGCTCCGAAATTGCCCATTGGCGGGTTCAAGGCATTGAGACCAGAATTGACTGTTGTTAGAAAACATGCGGAAGATGGGTTGAAAGATGACGATTACTTGCCTAGCGTCATGACGTGTGCCAATTACTTGAAGCTTCCAAACTATTCCAGTGAACAAGTGATGAAGGAGAAATTGTTGAAGGCCATTAGAGACGGGGCCGGTGCGTTCTTGTTGTCGTAAGGTAGGATACTATTAATTAACCACATAAAAAAAAAAGTTCTATGTATTGTCTGTTTGTTCGATTTTGTAAAGTAAATAGAAATTATCATCAGGTATGTAATAAAGAGTGGTTGTAAAAAGAATACATACGATGGTTGTAAAAAACATGTCGGATATCTACAGTCGTGTGCACTGTTCAAAAACCGCGAGTTTTAGGAGTCGGTGGGATAAATCAGAAAACCGGACGGAGCGACTTTACACCAATCCTCTCCCTTTGACGAAACCCACATCGAACCATGTCCATCAAACTCAACGAACTCGTCGACTCATTAATCGAGACGGCACCACCCGCCGAATTGAAACACGTCTCACTGTCCTTATCGGCATTAACCCCATCTTCAATCGACGACAACATTGAGAAGTACGCCCAGGAGCACGCCGTGATTGTCGGCGACACAATTGTGTCGAAATACAACAAGGACCCACAGTCGTCCAAGTACATCGACTACGTCAACAAGAAGTTATTCAACGTGGACTGGGCCGCCGGTAGAGTGATTGACGTCGAGCCATACGTTCCGGGAGTGTCGTATCCTGCGGTGTACGAGGACTTGGTGCTGAAGTTGACGGCGTACGGCGAGGACTACTACCCTTCGACATATGCGTTCACTATCATCCCTAGTGGCGACAACGATGACGGTTTAAGAGTGATTATCATCGGACAACGTGCAAACCATGATAATTTCTATACGGGGCAGTGGAAGTCAAACTACGTGATTTCTGACCTGTCAGCTAGCGGTGAGATCAACCTCGACATTCATTATTTCGAAGACGGGAACGTGAGATTGAAGTTCACGGAGGAGATCTCGGGTGCTGGTATTGATGCGTCGAGTGCGCTGAAGATTGTCAATTTCATAAATGATCAAGAGAACCTGGTGATTATAAAGATCGTGGACCAGTTCAACGCCTTGAACCAGCAGTCGTTCAAGAACTTGCGCAGATTGTTGCCCGTCACGAGATCCAAGATAAATTGGGGGTCAGCTATCGGGAACTATAGATTAGGCAGCGACGTAGTCAACAAGAAATAACCATTGTATATTCTCCCCAAAAAAAAAAACACACACACACACATAAATACATACACCCATCTTAGTACAACTTGTACAACATCCAGATGACGAAGAACGCAAGGAGTATCAACCCCACGATCCTCGTCAAGCTTGCGTTTCTATTCATCACGGTCCTCAAGTCCCCCGAGGTCTTCTTCACCAGGATCATCATGGAGTTGAAGTTGTCGCCTAACGAGTCTAGTAGCGAGTTCTCCTGCTGCACCTGTCCATGGATGTCCTGGTCGATGGTGGTTCTAAATCGGTTCAACGTGGAGGCCAACTCGTCGAACTTCTTATTGTTCTGCTCCTCTCTCTGTGAATATAACGTGTCGGACATAGCTTGGCTTGATATCTATCTCTGTTGTTGCCTGGACCTGACTGTTGGGATTTTTTGCTTTGAGTGACAGCAGCGTGATTTTTTTTTTTTTTTAGTACGCCCTTGGAAAAGCAACGACGCGCAGCCGATCGATTGATTGCTTGCTTGCCGACGGCGATTCTGAACTCAAAACGTTATGTATTTGGTAGTATAAAAGTATAAAATCATGCTCTGATGTGCACCCCTCGTCACGGTCTAGTATTGGCCAGCTGGTGGTCTATTATACCCGGCATTACCAAACCCAGCACTTGTTTCTTGAGGTTGTAATTCTTGTAATTGAGGTGGAACGTATTGGTTGAACGACGTAGCAGGAGGTGGGGGCATGCTATTGTTACTGCTAGCGTATCCCAGGTATTGTGCTTGTGCTTGCTGTTGTTGTTGCGATTGAGTATACTGTGGTGGTAATTCTTGTTGCTGCAGCTGTTGTGTACGTTGTTGCGGTATTTGTCCGTGTTGTGTATGTTGCTGTTGTTGTTGTGGAGCCATAGGGTATGGGGCTGTCTGTTGGTACATTAGCCCTCCAGTGTTATGCTGCTGGGCTCTGCTTGCAATCAGTTTATCCAACAACTCATTATAGTTCTTGACCTCGTTGTTCAACAGTTGGTTCAACCCTAACAATTCCTCTTTTCTCACACTGTACTTGTCAATAGCCGTACCCAATTGAATGCGCAATGGGATAATCTCATTGTACAACTGAGTCACTTCATCCTCGTTGATGGTATCGATTTGCTGTGATGATAATATAGCCAATAACTTTTCAATCTTCTTCTTCTCTCCGTTAATTAATTTATTCTCCAACTCTATTTCCTTGGCAACTTCTTGTGGAGACTTGTTGACTATTGGCGTGACGTAATTCAACGGGAATATACCAATCTTGCCGTTGGCCAACGAACCTCTCCACCAATCTCGGTAAACGGATTCAATCACAGTGATCACGTCTCCCTTTCTGAACGACAACTCATCCGGTTCATACGAAATCAAATCGTATAACGCTCTCACTTTGGAGACAGTAGCCACAGTTTCAACCGGTGGTGATTCTGGCTCAGGTTTGGGTTCAGGTAAGGGTTTATTATTAGGATACTCTTTCTTGCCTGCCTTCAGTTGTTGTTCGTACTCCTGCAACGACAATTTCAACGCACGTTGCAACTCCTCTTCCTCTCTATCCTTGTCCTGCTGTGTTCTTTCCTTTTTCGCTGGCTTTGATGGACCTTCGAGTTTCTTGTTGAAATACTGTGGGTAGTCACGCTTAGCCTTGTTGTATGCATCAGTCATTGGTTTCAACGACGGATCGACCTTGAACGTGTTGTAAAGCTGGGTGATCACCTCACATATCTTGCTCTTGACAGTCTGGTGCAACTTCTTATCCGACAACCTCTTAATCAAGCAGTCCTGCAAGAACGACTTGGTGGCAATTTCTTGTTTTATCCTGGACCCACAGTTCTCCGCAATTGCAGTGAGCAAAGACAAGGATCGTAACACAACGTTGGCGTCTTTGGATGTCAATTTGGTCTTCAACGTGGTTATGGCTTCCTTGGTGGCCGTCTCAGGGTCAGCCGAAATCTTGTCGCAGACATCAACAATGTACTCCCAGTTATCTGACGTTAATGTGGGATCGGTCGCTTTATTTATCAATGAATCTAATGTTGGCATTGTGTTGGTGGTGGGTGGTAATGGTGTAATTGATAGACTCGTCAATCGATCGGAGGCAAAGTCAAACAGATAAAATGTTGGAATGATCAAGCATGCAGGAGAGCGAAAAGAAAAAATACATGGCGTAGTCACGTGACTTGGGAAGTCCGCTGGTAGCGAAACTAAAAAAAACCGACATCCACAAAACGTTTGCAAGCGGCAAGGACAAGGTGCTCCCCCAAAATAATAACCCAAGATGAATAAATAGTATTTCCTAAGATATTTGACTGTTGAGTGAATTACTAAGGTTATTAGTAACATATGGGAAATACCCGGGATAGTATGCCGTCCTTGAGTGGTCTTGGTGGATGAAGGATGACATGGTTAGTTAGTGATGGTTCTGCCCGTTGGTGCTCTTTTGTACAATATCTTACGACTAAAGATTACGTAAAACCTCTAAGATGACTCTGCTTCAAAATCAGCAACTCTAATCAGTTCGCCGAGTTACGGTAGGAGTAACGACGATTCTATTTTTGTAATCAGAAGCAAAAGACAATGGGAATTCTCCTCCTGCGAGCTGCATCATTGATAAGCCGACGAATAACAACTCATCCCCCCTTGGAAAGATCGTTTCGGAAGAACAATAGTGAGAGGGGTGTAAGTTTTTTTTTTTTTATTTTACGGCAATTTTCGATTCAATTCTCAACAAAAATACCACGGAATTACTTTCTACTAAAAAGTGGATTAGAGACGTGACGCCTAAACGCCAGAACAAGGTTGATCCGGGTTCCCATATCCTTGGCAAGATTCTCCCCCGGTTCAATCATGTAATGGGAACAATAGAGTCTCATCTTTAGTTGGAAATCATCGGTTATGCCGCTGTAGGTTAATCCCACACTTTACCCCACAGGCAACCAATAAAAGTGCTACTACGCGGGACAAAGGGCGACTACAAACCGCAAAACATTTAGCCCAACAGACCTGGTGTGCTGAAACTTCATGCTGTGATTGGACAGAATTCGGCGGTTAGTTTGGGGGATCACGGCAAGGTGCGTCAGATATTGCTTTTTTTTTGCAGCTACAGGAGAGAAATTAAGGTATTCCGCCCCCCCCCCCCCCACTCGGATTAACCATAGAGGAAAGAAAAATTTTCCCATTGTTTGCGGTGGTTTGAATTTTTCCACCCCCAACGAAAGCCAGGTCTCATAATCCAGGTGTTTGTGTGTTGGTGGGAACGTACCCGTACCGGCGTGGTGATTGTGTCTCGTTGGCATTATGAACACTTTGACTCTACGTTGCTGATTTGTAAGCTTAGCAATTCACGACGCACAAAGCAAAAAAATTAAACAAATGTTGGGGGATGAAATGATGGTGGAGATTTGTGGGAGTTTCCCGGAAGGCTCTTGCACCTCCATTTTTTTGACACAATCTAATGAGAGCCAAGACGTGTCAAGGTGGAGGGTAAGTACACCCTTGGCTAAGAAAAAAAAAACAACTGTCGTATCGACCGATCTCAGGTCTAACTCCAAGACTTTTACGTCAAGTGTATACACCTTGGACTGCTTGCAAGTGTGCCAAGTCTCCTTTCCCCACCTCATAGGTTGTGAACCATACGAGAATGACTGGAGTTGGAGTACTAACCTCCGCGCATGGCACTTTACAATGAAACTTAAACTCTGTCCCCCACGCAGGGACACAAAACCGGCAGGACACCAGGAAAAACAAGGAGGGAACATCTTCGCAACAATTGAAGACTTCTTGCAAGTGTGTGGGAATGTGTTGTTTTTGGGGATAACGTCATGGCTGTGATGATTGCCGACTATAAATAAGAAGCAAATCTTCTCCCAATTCAGCGTTTTTTTTTGAGTTTTCTTAACAATACAATACAACTCATCCTATAGCAATGTCCTCGGAAAAACCATTCACATCACACGTTGAAGGATACGACAACGGAAAACCATCCACGCAATTTGAGGAATACGTTAAGCCAAAGACCTCCGAAGCCGATGTCGGTGTTGACCTTGGTATTGAAGAGATCAACGAGCTTGAATACTACGACCTCCCACCGTCGCTCCAGCACATGACCCAGGAAGAATTGAGAATATTGGACAAAAAGACCACCAGAAGAATCGATTTCAGGATCTTGCCCATCTTGATTGTGCTTTATATCTTGAACTACATTGACAGAACCGGTATTGCTACTGCTAGATTGGGAACCTTGGAAGAAGACTTGCACATGCATGGTAACCAGTACCAGATTGCTTTGTCCATTTTGTTTGTGGGCTACATTCTTTTCCAAGTTCCTTCCAACATGTTGATGAACAAGTTGGGTCGTCCTTCTACTTATCTTGCTGTTGTTATGACCATCTGGGGTGCTATCTCCACATGTACTGCTGCCGTGCAAGGTTTCGGTGGCTTAGCTGCTGTGCGTGTCTTGCTTGGTGTTGTTGAATCCGCTTTCTTCCCAGGTGCCTTGATGATCTTGTCCAGTTGGTACGACAAGAAGAGTCTTGCCTTGAGAAACTCCATCTTGTATTCTGGTTCTTTAATCAGTTCAGCTTTTGGTGGTTTGCTCTCCGCTGCTATCTTGGAGATGGACGGCTTGGGCGGTGTTGCCGGTTGGAGATACATTTTCATTATCGAAGGTGGTCTCACTGTTTTGGTTGCTCCACTTGCTTATTTCATCTTGCCAGATAACCCACACAACACCAAGTTTTTAAGCCAGGAGGAGAAAGATATTGTCATGTGGAAGTTGAAAAAAGATCTCGGTAACGTCGACGACTCTGATGCTGAAGCCAAAGAATCCGACTGGCAAGGTTTCTTGCACGCCTGCAAAGATATCAAGGTCTGGTTATTGGTTGCTACTCACTCTTTCTTGGTCGCTGCCTGTGGTATCACCAACTTTTTCCCATCCGTTGTCCAAACATTGAACTTCACCAGAACCGTTACTTTGTGTTTGACTGCTCCACCATATGTTATTGCCGTCGTCGCCACGTTCCTCTGGTCTATGCATGCTGACCGTAGCGGAGAAAGATTCTGGCACATAACCATCCCATTATTATTGTCGCTCGCTGCTTTCATCATTGGAGCTGCGCTGTTAAATATTGGGGCACGTTATTTCAGTATGTGTTTGATGGTCCCATCCCTTTACTGTGCCTTTGTGGTCATTCTTACCTGGGTCTCCAACTGTTGCCCACGTCCACCAGCCAAGCGTGCTGCTGCCCTTGCCTTGGTCAACTGTTTGAGTAACTCCACTTCCATTTGGAACGCTTACTTGTACCCAGCCAGTGATGCTCCTCGTTACTTGGTTGCCTTCTGCTGCAACTGTGGTTTCATTGTTGCCTCCATTGCCTTCGCAGTCGGTTTGAGAATCAGATTGATGGTCTTGAACAAGAGAATCGAAAGAGGCACCATGGACTGGCAAAAGGAATTTGGTAAAGGTAATGATGGTACCAAGATTGCTTCTGACTTCAAGTTCTTGTATTAGTAGTTGATGCACTGGATGTATAGTATTTTAGTTCTAGCTCAAAGTAAATGAATGTATGCCATTAATGTTTGAAATTTTTATGTTCCAGTCATTGTAGAACAATAACCATTTCTCCGGCTGTGGTTTTGTGTTCTCATTATTATTTTTCCCCGTAATTACAATTATGACACAAAGATAGTCGCCGAAAGGTGTGATGGTCACCAGTCGTGACAGCAGCCGTTTTGCATCCTTCGAGAGTACCAGCCTCCAGAATGTTCTAGATGTTCATCTATCGGTAGTATAAGTGGGAGGTGGTGACCCGAGTTGTCTCATTATCGATGATTATTAATGCATTAATTAGTTCGTGCAGGTTTTTCACCCTTAATTCCGAGCCCCCGAATCTGCCAGCATGTGGATCCGACAGGAGGGTTCAAACTTTTCTTGCAGGGTAAAACAATTGTTACAAAAAAGGCACACATCCAGACACACACCCGCACACACACACCCACTGATATAATGCCTTATGCTCTCTCTGACACAGCAGTCGCCCGATGCCGCGACACTTAGCAGCGGCTAGTGTAAGCGAGTCCACTAACCCCTATAATGAATTCCAGGTGACAGGTGCCACAGACCAGCGGAAAAAGATTGCAAAAGCTGCAAGGGAAGAATTTTTGGGGAAACGAAAAGAAAAGCCGGCCAAGCAGAAAGTAATGATGACGGGTGGGTGGATTAGTCAGGTGTGTGTTGTAGTTGTTTGTAGGGTCAGGCATAAATCCGTGGTGCATGGAAAACTTGTCGTTAGGTACACGCCCCCTTTCTTTTTCCATTGCACGCAGTTTTCAGTATTTGTGTGTGTGTTTGTCTTTGTCTTGCTTTTTTTTTTCTGTCTGTCTGTCTGTCTGTATGTGCTTAATATAAAACCCACAAACTACCACTACTTCTTCTTCTACTTTCTACCTTCTCTTTCCATAAACTTATTACTACAAGAGAGACACATCATACCACCCTCAGTTCTATATACCCTATCCAAATCACTGTTTAACAACCGAAGAAGAAGAAGACTGTTTTATTTATTTGTATTTATTTCTTCCTAGTTGCCAGTCATGCCACCTCCGCCTACCCCAACTGCTCCCCCTGGTACACAACCACAATCACCACCACCACCACAACAACAGGAGCAACCACCACAGCAACCCACTTCAGCGTCCACCGCATCAAGTTCTTCTTCATCTTTGGATCCCGCCAGTCACGGAATCACATCGTTAGATCATGTACAGCGCTTTGGCAATGCCTCAACCAATTCAGGCACAGGTAGCAGTGCGTTCCCCAACTTGAATTCCCTAAATCTAGTATCAGACTACATGTACCGCAACCTCCACGCAGAATCAAACAACGCATCGGCCACCAGTGGGTCTGAGGCCCATTTCAGATCACGTATACTTCGGCACTTCAGCGACATGCACAGACTACAGAGCCATTTCAACGAACTAATAAGTGCCAGAGAACTGCAGAATAGAATCGAACACGAACTAGCGGTCAACACAATCCCTGTACAGTTGAGAAATCTTTCACGCGAATTGACACGAAACGAGAATAGAGAGGCATATTTTGTGGAAACCACCGACGAGGATGACCAGAGTTTCCAAGAAGAAGACGAACCGGAAGCCATATACTACTCAGACGATAACGGCAACGTGGTCGTGCTACTGGAGAGCGATGAAAGCGAGCTCAGTGAAGAAGAAGCTGCCGCCGTAAGGCATGATGTGCAGAATAATGAGAGAATAATACTTGCGTCAGGAAGAAATGGTGGCGCTCCTTACCGATACAGATCATCAATGTTGAGCAACTCGGCAATCCCATTGAGAAGACAAAACGCCATTCGAGCAAGACGTATGCCAAAGAGAAACCTGGGAGAAGGTGATGGCAAACCAAGCGACGAAAAGTCTGAGGGCAATTTAATTTCAAAAGTGCTCCACGACGAAGCAAAGTCATTACAGAATGAGATACTGTCATTCTACCGAGATCTAATATCCCTTCCCGAATTCCAAGGAGAGTCACCTTTGTTCCGCAAACAGTATCATACCAATGCGGATGCATTTAAACTGTTCTTTTTCACGGATCTGGCGGGTCATTTCAAGATTGAAGATAGCAGTGCTTTGCATTTGGATCAGAAAATGGACGCGTATTTGCACAAGAGGAGAAACAAGCAGTTATGGCTCAAGTTAAGACTTCCACCACCCCCACCTCCTGCTTCTGCTACCGCGGTGGCATCACTGAAGGACAAGAAGCGGTCTAAAAATTCACGATCCAAGCCGTCCACATCAGCGAAGAGACAGAAGTTGGTGCATGACTCCAATGATGATGTCGCCGAGTACAGTGATGATGTCCCTAGAAAGAGGTATCTGCATAGCAGGAGTGAAAAAGAGGCAATACTTAGCGGGTTGTCAAGTAGTTTCTTTGAGGCGGGGTCTGTTTACTCCGTTGGTGTTGATTCCAACCCATTGAACAGATACAAATTGGTGTTCACTGATGTTCGTGACCTGATCAGTGGTGTGTTCAATTTTACACCAGAAGATGCGTCGCCTTTGGAATCCATACTTTTGAAGTTGCACAATTTCACAAAGTTTGTTTGTGGGTTCAATGATTTTTCCCAGTGTTTACCAAGGAGCAAGATCTTGGTGAGAAAGTTGAACGTGTTGGATCGTATCTCCATCGATAAGAACATCACATATAAAAAGAACTTGAAAGAGGAGCTCAACATACCGATCCAGGGAAACATTATCGACTTTAAAGAGCACGACTTGCGGTTTTTGAAATCCAAGCCGGACGAGTTGTCATCTTCGCGTTTCAAGTCTAATAGAGTGATTCTACAATTGTTAGAGTGGATGAAACTACATCCATTTGTTCAGTTTAAGGAGAATTATTTCCTTAGCTTCGTTAGAGAATTAGATAAAAGTTTGACAAACTTCGGAGAGAGCAAACTTAGAAAGACCCAGAAATCGCAGGCATTGAATTGGGCACAGGAGTTCAAATCCAATGTGCATGAATTGACTAAAGATTTTACATTCATCAACAAGGAAAATTCGAGCAGGATAAAGCTCATGCAAGATCAAAGAGACAAAAAGCAATACGGTCCATCGTATGTGGCTTTATTTGTCGATGAATGGGAAAGAGGTCTTGCGTGTGAATTGAGCGAGCAAGTCACGAAAGACGATTCGACCACCTTGCTTAATATCCAGTTGAACTTTGTTTTGTTCACATTGGAGATTGACTTGTCCAAGTTCTTGGACTCCTTCATCCAGTTTATTTTCAGGCATTGTGAGGATAGCAGGTACATGGACAATTACAGGAAAGTATACGACAATGTGTTGTCAGACGAGCACATGGAATCAGACAACCACAAAGCCATTTTGATTTGTTCCATTGATAGAAAGTCAGGAGCTATTGAAATACTCAATACCCTCCCATTTTTACACTACAAGGATAGATCCACCAAGCGCACCAATTTCATCCTTTCTAGTGATCAAAACTTGTCAGCGTACTCGACAAGAAGCTCGTTTGTGTTTGATGATTTCGAGTTGTTTGAAGGGGACAAGGTGCCACAGAACTCGTACAGTTTCAACACCAGCATCAATCTCGGCAGCCAGAACACGGCAATCATCGACACCAAGTTGATAGGGACATTTCAGTCGGAAAATGCTGTTTGTGACATGGTTTAACCATCGTAAAAGCATATTTATATTTTGGTTTTATAGTAATTATTATATACAAGTAATAAGTAATAGTCAAGACATATCACCAACCCCATCCTTTCTTGCCTTGCATCTTGTCCTCCCTCTTCTTCCTGAAGAAGTCCTTTCGGCATTCCTTGTATGCGTCGAAAAACTCCTGGCACACATACTTGTCGTCCTGATTACGGTACAAACAGTCCATTGACGCCATTCTACTTTCTTCACAAGGATCATAGAACTTCGAAGGTTCTTTCATCGACCACTTGTACTTGTGTCTATGACTTTTGGGGTTGTCTGGGTAGAACTTGAACTCTTCAACGTTCCCTTTAGTGAAGTCGATCTTGGCTTTGTCCTTCTCCACTTCATCCGATATTAACTTTTCTGTGATAGGTTTGTCATTTGAAGGTGCTGGTTCCGATACAGGTGGTCTGGCCTCAGTCGCTGTGCTTTCAGACATGGTAGGGTGGGGGGTGGCTGTCCAAGGTGCTGTGAAAGTGAGTTTGGGAGGATCAGGGAAATTTCGCTGGTGGAACATCTGCACGACCTAACTCGTCCAAACTGTTCGTGTTCGTTGGAGAACGAGAAATTTTTAATTGGATTTTTTTTTTTTTTTTCTGAGAGTGATATGATCAGATATTAGACAACCACGAATATTAATCAACCATGGTTTTAGCTGATTTAGGTTCGAGATTAAGAGGCGCGTTGTCGTCCGTTGAGTCTGGATCCGACGATGAGATCCAACAGATGATTAAAGACATCTGTGCTGCGCTTTTGGAATCGGACGTCAATGTCAAGCTCGTTGCGAAGTTAAGAGGCAACATTAAGGCAAAGATTGAAGAAGGTAATGTTGCCAAAGAGACGTCTGCCATGAACAAACGTAAGAAGTTACAGAAGATCATATTCGATGAGTTGTGTGCATTGGTGGATTCGCATGTGGAACCTCCCAAGCCAAAGAAACTTGCTGCTGCTACGAGGACTATCAATGGGAAGAAAGTCAAGTTATCGAAAGAGTCCAGTCATGTGATTATGTTTGTTGGGTTACAAGGTGCCGGTAAAACCACCTCGTGTACCAAATTGGCTGTGTATTACAAGAAGAGAGGATTCAAAGTGGGATTGGTGTGTGCCGATACGTTCAGAGCTGGTGCCTTTGATCAATTGAAGCAGAACGCCATTAAGGCAAATATCCCATACTATGGTTCTTACTTGGAACCTGATCCAGTCAAGATTGCATTCGAGGGTGTGCAGAAATTCAAGCAGGAGAAGTTTGATATCATCATTGTTGATACCTCTGGTAGACACAGACAGGAAGAGCAATTGTTCACCGAAATGGTCCAGATCGGAGAAGCTGTCCAACCAACACAGACCATCATGGTTATGGATGGGTCCATAGGTCAAGCTGCCGAATCCCAAGCACAAGCTTTCAAGGAAAGTTCTAATTTCGGGTCTATTATATTGACCAAGATGGATGGCCATGCCAAAGGAGGTGGTGCCATCTCAGCCGTTGCTGCCACCAAAACACCAATCGTCTTCATTGGTACCGGTGAGCATATAGGGGATTTGGAAATATTCAAGCCTACGACTTTCATATCGAAACTTTTAGGTATCGGTGATATTCAGGGTTTGATTGAGCATGTGCAGTCTTTGAACTTGCACCAAGACGAGGGCCATAAACAGACAATTGAAAACATCAAGGAAGGTAAATTCACGTTGAAAGATTTCCAAAACCAAATGAACAACTTCCTAAAAATGGGTCCATTGACAAATATCGCATCGATGATCCCTGGTATGTCCAATATATTGTCACAAGTTGGCGATGAAGAAACATCCAAGAAGATCAAGAACATGATCTACATCATGGATTCCATGACCACCAAAGAATTAGAAAGTGATGGTAGAATATTCATTAAAGAACCAACTAGAATCATTAGAGTCGCTAGAGGTGCTGGGTGTGCGGCGGTTGAAGTGGAAATGATCTTGCAGCAACACAGAATGATGTCTACAATGGCTAAGTCCGCCGTGGCTGCACAAGGTGCACCAGGTGCTGGAGGCAACCCGTTGGCCGGAAACCCACAAATGCAAAGAATGATGCAGCAGGCACAAGCCAATCCTAACTTTATGCAACAAGCCATGAACATGTTAGGTGGCGGCGGTGGTGCTGGTGGTGCCGGAGGCAACCCATTGGCTGGCATGATGAACAACCCAGCAATGATCCAACAAGCTCAGCAAATGATGAGACAAAACCCACAAATGATGCAACAGGCACAACAGATGATGCAAAACCCAGGCATGATGCAAAAGATGATGCAACAGTTTGGTGGCATGGGTGGTATGTAATATTATACAGTTAAATAGTTTCACGATGATTCCATTATCAATTACGTCCTTTTATTTTTCTTTACTTCAAACTTATACTAATGCAAACTAAAGAATTTTTGTATATATATCCAAACTAAGCGCCTTCCACTACCTGTAAAACTCTGGTCTTGTGGTGTTCATACCGTACTCGCTCAATGCATTACTCAAGTCGCCCATGGTCAACACAATCTTGCCCTGATGGTTACCAGCATTCGAATGTGATTGCTGTGATTGTTGTTGGTCATTCTCACCACCATTTGCCGAATTTCCAGCCAAGGACTGCTGATTAGCATACTGTTGGCCCTGTAACAACAACTTCGCCCTGACCTGCGGGTTCGACGAGTTGTACACGGCACTGGCACTTCTAATCCTACTGTACTCGTATGCGTCCTGGGCAATGTCGCTGATGAACTTCTGTGTCGCGAGCGCAAGCAATCTCTTGATCTTGACGTCCGATGTCTCAAACCCATTCTTGGCCAAGTAGTAGTCTGTCACGGCGTCCGGGATGATTGGGGCAAACTCGCCGTCCATCATCTCGAGCACTTCCTTCAAGGTCTTGTCTTTACGTGTGAGGTCTGGGAGCTCGGGGATCACTGCTGCGGCACTGGCTGTGGAAGTCGCGGAATTTGCTGCCGGGGGTGGATTGGTGTTTGATGATGGGGTGGCACTGGATTGTTTCGATTCCTTCTGCAGTGGGACAGGTGTTGCTGATGTTGATGTTGTTGTTGTTGCCGCTGGCTGTTGTGACTTGTTCTGCTCGGCAGCGACTTGTTCATCGGTGATGATGTTGTCATCAATGTCGTTGAATTCCTCATCGATCACTTCGTCTTCTGGTTTATTGGTTGATTCACTCATTCTTGCGGTTGTGCTGTTGAAGTGGCTGTTGTCCCAACGGAGTCGGTTTTTTTATCGCCTTTTTTTTTCTATTTTTCTATTTTTTTGTTTGTCTGGACTTGTGTATCTCCAAGAACCGACAAACTGATAAATGGCTAATAGATTGCAAGACCCCAATGCCAGTTCGACGTTCGGGAACTCCCTACTGTTGCGAGTTGACGGTGCCATTGGTGCCATGTCGTTATCCCCGAACGGCCGAGATGCTGTATTAGCAGGACGGCGAGGATTATTCATTATAGACTTGGACGACCCCTTTACACCTCCACGATGGCTACATCACATTACGTCCTGGGAAGTTGCCGATGTTCAATGGTCGCCTCATCATTTTGTCAAACCATCGTGGTGCATATCTACATCCAACCAAAAAGCACTCTTGTGGGACTTGAAACGACCTTCGTCCAATGCAATCGCAAACATCCTACATTCACACAACAGAGCAATATCAGATATCAACTTCCATCCATTCGACCCGGAGATACTCGCGACATGTGCCATCGACACGTTTGTCATGTGCTGGGATATGAGGACGCCTCGGAAACCCGTGTCGAAATGGGCCGAGTGGAGAGCAGGTGCGATACAGGTGAAGTGGAACCACGAGAATCCATACGAAATTGCCCTGAGTCATGATAATTCGTTCTATGTGTGGGATACCAGAAAAGGTGCATTGCCCGTCGTCAAGATTGAAAACGCACACGATAAGAAGATCAACGGGATAGATTTCAACCAGGGGTTGAAGAATATTATCACTTGTTCGAATGACGGCACGGTGAAGTTTTGGGACTTGAAGAGTGAGGCGGCGTCAAAGTTCATTGAGGATTTCAACTACTTTGACAGCAAACCGGAAGAACTGCCGCAGCCGAGTGTGGTGCTTGAAACTAATTTCCCAATTGCGAGAGCAAGGACCTTGCCGTTTGGTTCAGATAAAGCATGTGGAATTATGCCGCTCAAAGGTGGTGATAATGCAATACATTTGGTCAATTATGACGATGCCTACCAGGAATACTTAATCACGAAACAACCACAGCGAATAACAGCGAACTCAGTATACTCATTCAAGGGCCATCGTGGGCCAATGAAAGATTTTCTTTGGAGAACTCGTCACGAGAACTATGAAGGGTTTGAATCAAAAAGCATGTGGAAGGATTATCAATTGGTTACATGGTCATCGCAGGATTATGACTTGAAGTTGTGGCCACACGATAGCGAGATTTACAAAGGAGTCAACTATGATCCTACTTTCTACAACGTATTCAAAGACGAACTGGAGTCTGAAGTGTCAAGACCCCAGACACCAAGTGCGGAACGATATTACAACTATGAGACGTATTGCTGCGAGCCGGATATCACAATCGATGACATCACTAAAACCAATGGCGGCGATTTGATCTCGGCCATGACATTGTCTTTGATTGCCGAAAAGCACAAAAGGTCAACTGATGAGTTCATGCAATTAAACCACTTGAACTGGATATCGGGTGTGCGTATGGGACATGCTGGACATGGCGATGGCAAACAGAATGAGTCGACTTTGGAAGACGATGGACCTTGTAACTTGGGTGAGGAAGTTAGTATTGTGGGTCACAAGTTCCCAAAGATCCGTTTCGAGAAGATATCTGTGTCTACTGGAGAGTTGGTTATAAGTTTGAAAGGGCCAGTACCTTCAGTACAAGGTACCAACATGGAAAGATCAAGTTCTACAGACACGACCGAAAACAATCCTGCAGAATCTGCCATATCCGTTAGAGACAAAAGTATTGTTAGTGAACCTGACAGAGAGACAGAGAAAATGAGCTATAAAGACGGCAGCATTAAGAATGAAAATGTCGATGATTCCACAAAAGATGATTTGGCAATTGAGCAGAAGTTGGTGTTCATTCGTCTCGAGGTTGATTTCCCGTCAGCTTATCCTTACCTTGAGTCTGTCGACGTCAACAAAAACATCTCTCCAAAGAGACTCGCCAAATGGCAGAAGCAGAACTTGATCAAGTTCAGTGTCGAAGAAACGCACGAGTTGTCCAAACCCATCAGAGAGACCATGGAGGGAAATTTGAACGACATTGCCCAGTTCTATGCCAACAAGTATCAACGATTCTGTTTAGAACCCTGCTTGCGATACTTGATGGGCGAGAAGATCGAATTGGATGATGAGGAAATAATCAGAGAAAACAGACGTGACATCAATGACAACGGAGAAGAAGAATTCATCCAGGAGGCTGGTGATGAAGCTTGGGTAGATGATTTGATTAACCAGCAACCAGATATACCGACGTATTCGTCAGGTGAGGAAGACGATGAACACGACCGTTCTTTGATTCCTGCAATAGCAAACAGCGCGTTGAACAAGATCGAAGAGGTCGACACACATCTCACTGTCGCCTCTACCGAAGCTCAAATTCCTACAACTGTCCCGCCGCACAAGCCTAGTTTTGTTGATTCCACGCCATTACCTAATGGTTGCGGAGCTATTTGGTCTCCAACAGGTCAATTGGTTTGCTTTTTCATACCTAAAACGAAATCCGATAATGCATCCGGTGAGTATGACGAGGACAATGATGACAATGAAAATAACCGCAAAGGTTTGCAAAAGTTCAACATCTTCCAATTCACAGATGGTAGTCTGGGAGCTAAAACACATAGTCACCACCACCATCATCATCGCAAATCCAACTCGATTGTTTCAGACACTGCTGTTAATGGAGACGAAGCGTACGATGAGAATGTTGATGGCAATGGAAGTGCATCCGAGAATTTAAGTGGTGATGACAACGATGACACTTCATCTTCGTCGTCGAACGACAGTTTTGCCGAAGACTGGGATGAAATGTTGCTGAATGATGCACCAAGACGTCGAGTGCAAGGTTTGTTCAAGACAAGTATGGGGTTTGGTAATAGATTCACGGAAAACGACAGTAGCCACAGGTCCTCGTTGAATAGATTCACCAGCAACGGAGGGACAGGTTCAAATTACAAGTCATCCATGAAAGGGGAATTGAAGAAGAAGGTGTTGCCAGACGATGAAAGAAAGAACAAGAACATCGTGGGGATATTTGACTTTTCGCATTTGCTTCCTGATAAGTACGAACTTGCGCGTGAGTACCGTGTTCTTGGAGATACGCCTGAGGTGTTAGCTAGCCACAACTCCAAGGTTGCTTTGAAGTATGGTCTCAAAGAAATAAGTGACGTGTGGAAGATTCTTGAAATGGTGCTTATGAAAAACATCCAGTTCACGGATAACAGTGGTGCATATATCCCAAGTTGTCCTATCCGAACCCCCTTGGATTCTCATTTTGGTACTCAAATGATCAATCGTACAGCATTTTACTGGGACGACCATCCATTTGGAGGCACATGGTTTGTCAAAGAGATTTTCAACTACTTTGAAAAGAAACAGAATATCCAGATGTTGGCCATGATGTCGTGCATCTTGTATGAGAACCCGGAAAACTTGAAAACTGCAAGTGAGTCAATGAACGTTCCTGTCCACACTCCTTATCAGGCTTTGCCACAACCGCCTACTGTTCTGCAACAAACTGCTCGAAACAGCACAATGTTTGGGTTCATGAGTCAGTCACTCTCGGGTGAAGATGCAAGGTACGATATGAGGAACTCTTCTGTGCTGAGTACAAGAAAGGAGTCACAGCATTCAGGTATGGCTTACGCAAAGTCCATTTGCTCGTCGATCGATACCGATAGTGTCATCAATGGTTCTCCAGACAAGTTCAGATATCTCAAGAAAAACTTCAGCTCAAGAGGGTACCCCGGAGCCGAGAACTCCAACAACTCCTACTCGTCACTTTCCGAATCCCTCATTGAATCCAACGTCTCAACACCCGAACGGACAACGAGAATGTTGCCTGAGAAACCAGGCAAGAGTGTACTCAAACAGCAGCCATTTACATGGAGAAGATCCAGGCTCAAGCCAGCTCCTGTTGTCACCATTGAGATGCAGAATGTCGAAGAATTGGATTTGTTTGAAAGCGTCAACTCACGAGCTTTATTGGATGCAATTGATGACGACCAGCTAGTACGATACAGAGAGCTATATGCTGAAATGTTGTACAATTGGAGATTGCCTATCGGTAGAGTCAAGATTCTCAAGTTCAATCACCCCGAGCTGGAAAAACACACCGAGGTTTCAACTAACGATATCCACAAGTGCCGTATTGGATTGAGGAAGAAATCACGCCAACAGCCAAACCAAAACTACGTGAACTCGGTGAGTACGATTGTGACCGACCACCCCAATGCATGGAACACAAGCAAGAGGCAGTCTTTGAAGTACTGTAACTTGTGTAAGTTGGTGGTTACTAAAAACTTTACATTGTGCACAGTTTGCGAGCATTTGATGCACACAGATTGTGCTGGCGAGTGGTGGTCTACAGGAAACGACGAGTGTGCTAGCGGTTGTGGATGCAAATGTTTAGAGCGAAGTATATAGTTTTAGTCTATGAAGAATACATCTAAGGTTGACGAGTGTTGACGATTTGGTCTTTCAACTTTTGATCCCATTCCTTAGTGAGGGTATCCAAATAGTTAACCACATCTTCCAGCCCCGTTGTATCATACTCCTCTTCCAAAAGGTATTCTTGACCGAATCTTGTACAAGCGGAAGCTGTCTTGATGTCTTGTTTAGTCTTCCCTAAAGCTGCAGCTATAGGAGCATTGGCAGCAATGTACCCCGAGATGTTATGATAAGGAGACCCCAAGAATCTTGCAATATAGAACAAGCACAACATTCCGTAATATGTAAAGACGTTCAAAAACTGGAAGAACGAGAAACTCGTGAAAATACCGGGATGAACCAAATACTGATCAATACCATCATTCAGCTTCAACGACTTGTAAGTACCGGCATGCATCAAGTCCACCAATCTCTTCGAACCCTCATAGCTTGCCGGAGATCTCAACAACTGCAAGTCATTAAACGACAAGTACTTTGGCTGCGCCATCAACGAACTTATCCAAACAATCCTGCCCCCGTTCCTCAACAAGTGTTTAATCCTATGGATGAAATAATACGGACCAAACACGTTCGCCTGGAAAACCAACCCCAACTCGTCCGCGCTCTCGACGCCAATTCTCTGCAACTTGTACGTTGGGTTTGTCACGGCGTCAATCGGGCTCTGCATGACCTCAAGCACGGCTGCCCGCCAGTCAATGCCGCCATACACGCCCTGTGCCGCGTTGATAAACAAGTAGTCGATGTGGCGGTATCGTTTGTTGAGAGAGTAGTAGGCAGACAAGACCGAGACCATGTCGGTGAAGTCAACCAAGAGGTAGTCAAACTCAACGCGGTTGATCTGGCTAGGGATCTTGTCGATGATGTATTGCTTGATCTCCGTGATTACGTCCTTGACTTTGGGTAAGGTTCGGGATGTCACCACAAGGGTGATTTCTTTGTCATTTGGGAGTTGTTCTAATAAACGAACGGCGATGTTGAAGCCCAAGTTGGACGATGTGCCGGTGATCACGGCCACGTTAGAATCTTTAATGAGTGACATGATGGTGGTGGTGGTGGTGGTGGTGTTGTAGTTATGGGGTTTTGGTAACCTATTTTTCATCTGATTTTTTTTCTTTTTTTTCTAGGAATTCGTGTCGGGGTGTATATCGCGTGTACATTGCAAGACAAAGCTCGTATAAATTTCCAAATTGGGAACGACGCACACGTGATTTATTAAAACTATACCAGCCAGAGATCTTTCCAGCCTATATTCTTCCTAACAGCGTTAGAGAACCCTTCGTTATACTTGACCCATATTCTCGAGGTCTTGAACTCCTCTTTGTCTGGCTGGGCGGGGGCCGTGTTTGTTTGGATTTGGGACTGCACTTCTTCATACTTGCCTTTGAAGAAATTAACACTTGATCCTGGTTTCGACTTTTTGGCTTTTGGTTCTTCTTTGTCCACTTCCTCGTCTAGTGGGCGCTTGGCTGCTTTCCTCAACATAGACAACCTGTCCAATTCAGTAGTCACCAAGGGGAATATTGCCTGTCGGCGGAATTGAGTCTGCTTGAAAGCAGAAGCCAGTGGAACAGGAGCCAAGTTGTTGTCAAACACGGTAATAGAGTCCCAACTTGGGTTTATCTTCAACGACACCAACCCAGTCTCCAAGTCTTTCAGGTTCTCCAACGACAAATCGAAATCTTTAACTATGGCAGTAATCTTCTCTACCCATTTCTTTTCGGTATCATTCAAGTCCGATTTGAGTCGGGCAGACAAACTTGGGGAAAGAATCTTTGACAAGCATGGTAGGAACTCAGTAGCAGCACTCTCTGGGTTGATACCAAGAGCTAGCTTGAGATGCACAGGCAAGCTGTCTGATATAAGCTTTATGGCATTCTTGTTGGTCTTTAGCAATTCATGATGTTCGAAGTCCAAGTTCTTTGCGTTCGGAATTAGCAGCTGGTTGTATTTTTGTGGATTCAACTCACTGAACAAAGTCCACGTCTTCAACCCAAGCAACGGGAAATACTCGCTAGTATCGTTGTGCTTGCTAAACTGAGCGTAATACCCAACCCAATCACTAAACTCACTTGGTTTAATCAACGAGTCGTCCTGGTTATGTACGACATCCAAATACTTGTCAAAAGCACCTTTGAGAACTTTATCAAATGTACTCGAGTTGTTAGTTATCGACTTCCCTTCTCCGCTCATGAAACTGCTAAAAAGCTGGTTGAAGTTCTGGTCTTTCGATAGCTGTGGATCACGTTTGAACAACTGGTCAACCATAGCAAACCATGAAAGTTGTTTATCCATGAGCTCTCCACTGTTTACCTTTTGGTCGACTGTTTCCACCTTCCTGCTATTGAACTGCAAGTGGTTGATACAAGCTCGGATATCCGAGTCACAAACCTCAACAACCTCACCAATCTCTTGATAGTCCAATCCCAACTTTTCCTTTGTGTTGATACCCATCAAGTGATCCTTGACCGATTTGACAGCGTTACCACCAAACTTGGCACCTGACACCGCTTTGGCGGTCATTGGTTTCTTAAATGCAACAATCTCAGATATTGGACGTAGCTTATCCATTGGGTTGGGACCAAACCTGTTACCCTGTTGGGAGTATATGTCGTTGGCAATGCATATAATAGGACGATTCAACAAAATATCCTTCTTCTTGGACTTTTTCTTGGAGTCCCCATCCACGTTCAGTCTTTTCAACTTCTTGCTGAGCGCTTTCTGATCGGACTGTACCAAATCGTTCAACACTTTCACCACATCGCTTGCATTTGTTAGGGAGTCAATTTCATCAATGACCAAACACGACGGTCTTCCTTTAGAAGATATGCTATTCGAAGTAAGCGCATTGATTATCTTTAATTTCAATGCAGTAGATGCGTTTGTATAAGCAGACGAGCCACTTCCAGCAGTACTTGACGCTTGAGGTAAGGTATCCATACTATTGGAGGCGTTCAATTCCTGAACACTGTATCCCATTTGACTCGCAAGAATGTGTGTGGCAGCAGTTTTACCAATACCTGTAGGACCGTGGATTAGCAAGATCTTCTTGAATGGACGACCAAGCGTGTCGACATTGTCTTTGTCGTGAATATCTTCCTTAAACACAGTATGTGACCATCTCTTCAACCAGTGCAAGACCAATCTGTACTGCTTATCGTTCCCTGCTGAACATAGTTGAATGAAACTGTTTGGCTTGTACTTCTCCGTCCATATCTGCGTGCGTGATGATTTTTTGGAGACAGTCGAGGTCAGGTACTCTGTGGTTGTCCGGGTTTCTGCTTGCTTTCTTTTCTGTTCTTTAATCGAATTACGCAAGTTTGCTCTCGTAGTTAACGAATCCATATCCAAGTACGTTCCCTGGAACTGCGTTTCATCAATATCTGTTCTTGTCATGGCCCTCGGATTGAGTCTTATCGATTCTCCCGAAAATAACTTCACTGTCTTCCAAGGACGAGAAGTAGCTGAATAAATGATAGCCCCGGTGGAAGGTGGCTCTTCTTCGTCAATATCTTCCAATTCCTGCTCCTTATCGTCTTGGTTGTCTCCGGCAGTTTGAAACAACAGGGATTTGCTGAAATCAAACATGTCCTCGTCATCGTCTTTGGTCAGCTGGGCATTTGAAAACAAATACGACTCTTGCAAATCAAGATCAAAATCATCTTTATCAGTCAGCAACTGGGACTCTTCTAGGGACGTCATTGGTGAGTGGATCAAGGAGCACTGTGTTGCCCCTGTGCTCCCAAGTAAAATTTTCAGGATTTTTTTTATATGTAAACACCAGAAACGCGTCTCGACAGAAATAAAGCGCGACAACGCGACATTGATTCACGTACGACATCTTAATTACTACTAAGCTTACCATTGTCCCGAATATGTAAACCTTTATTTATTTTCTAATAATCATTATACTAAATAGCTCGCTATAAAGTAGATACATGCAATTCTAATATAAGAATCTGAAATCGGCGGAGATCTTAGACCCGTCATTACCTTTACCAAATTCCTTTTGCCAGTCCATGGTGCCTCTTTCGATTCTCTTGTTCAAGACCATCAATCTGATTCTCAAACCGACTGCGAAGGCAATGGAGGCAACAATGAAACCACAGTTGCAGCAGAAGGCAACCAAGTAACGAGGAGCATCACTGGCTGGGTACAAGTAAGCGTTCCAAATGGAAGTGGAGTTACTCAAACAGTTGACCAAGGCAAGGGCAGCAGCACGCTTGGCTGGTGGACGTGGACAACAGTTGGAGACCCAGGTAAGGATAACCACGAAGGCACAGTAAAGGGATGGGACCATCAAACACATACTGAAGTAACGTGCACCGGTGTTCAACAGCGCGGCTCCAATGATGAAAGCAGCCATCGAAAGCAACAAAGGAATAGTAACGTGCCAGAATCTTTCACCCGAGCGGTCAGCATGTTTGGACCAGAGGAATGTAGCGACAACGGCAAGACAATATGGTGGAGCAGTCAAACACAAAGTAACGGTTCTGTTGAAGTTCAAGGTTTGGACAACGGATGGGAAGAAGTTGGTGATACCACAGGCAGCGACCAAGAAAGAGTGAGTAGCAACCAATAACCAGACCTTGATATCTTTGCAGGCGTGCAAGAAACCTTGCCAGTCGGATTCTTTGGCTTCAGCATCAGAGTCGTCGACGTTACCGAGATCTCTTTTCATTTTCCACATAATGATGTCCTTTTCTTCTTGGCTCAAAAACTTGGTGTTGTTTGGGTTATCTGGCAAAACAAAGTAGGCAACGGGGGCAAGCAAAACAGTGAGACCACCTTCAAGGATAAACAAGTATCTCCAACCAGCAACACCGCCCAAACCGTGCATTTCCAAAATACCAGCAGCAAGCAAACCACTAAAGGCAGAACTGATCAATGAACCAGAGTACAAGATGGAGTTTCTCAAGGCAAGACTCTTCTTGTCGTACCAACTGGACAAGATCATCAAGGCACCTGGGAAGAAAGCGGACTCAACAACACCTAGTAAGACACGGACTGCAACCAAACCACCAAAGTTTTGAACGGCACCGGTACATGTGGAGATAGCACCCCAGATGGTCATAACAACGGCAAGGTAAGCAGATGGACGACCCAACTTGTTCATCAACATGTTGGAAGGAACTTGGAAAAGAATGTAACCGACGAATAACACAGACAAAGCGATTTGGTATTGGTTACCGACCAAACCCAAATCCTCTTCTAAAGTTCCTAATCTGGCGTTGGCAATAGCGGTTCTATCAATGTAGTTCATAATGTAAAGGATAATCAACATAGGCAACAATCTCAAATCGATCTTTCTGGTGGTTTTTTTGTCAAAAGCTTTCAATTCCTCTTGGGTCATGTGCTGAAGGGACTCTGGAAGATTGACATATTCAGCGTCGTTGATTTCTTCGACACCAAGATCGGACTCGGAGATCCTTGGCTTCTCGTCTTCAGAGTACTGGGATCTTGGCTTAGCGTAGGAGTCCTCGATGTGTGCAATGTTTTCTTTCTCAGCAGACATGGTAGTGATGTGGGGAGGGTAGGTAAATGGGGTAGCGATAAGGATGGGAAAGAACAATTCGAAATTTTGGATGCAGAATTCCTTGTCAATTTATAGTGTTTCCAGTCTGTCTAGCATCCCCATGACGGAGTACTCTAAACCTTAAAAATTTTTGCAACTATTAAAGCACATTTGTTCGTTTCTTTGTGTCGCCCTGAAAATCCGATACATATAAGTAAACGTACCACAAAAGTGTCGTGTTTTCTGGGTCAAAAAGTGGGGGGGACACATACACACCCTCACCCAGGATAAACTTGTTTTTCTTGGAACCCACCCAACTTTGCTGTTCATAATTCTTTTTTAGTCGTTAAATTATTCCATTAATTTCAACAACGACAATGGAGATGCTTAAAATAAAAAAAAAAAAGCAAAGGCGTAGAGTCCTAGTTTAACCGACCCACATCCCACTCAGCTAAAATAAATTTGGGGGATCCTGCCGCATTCTCGAGATGGGGGGGGTTTCCCTTTGTTCGTGTAAAAGCCTCTCATGGCCAGGAACACCGATCACGCGGTCGTATTACTTTCAGCCATACTCGCGTGTTGTTCACCCACACACTCTTTCTCTCCGTCTGTAACACTGGTTTCTTTACCCCATATAACCCTCCATTTCTTCGTGCCTCGGCATGTTGCAATTGTGCCAACAAAGCTTTTCTGTCCCAGGAAAAATTTTGTATTAATGGTTAATCCGAGTGGGGTGGAGACAATAGAAGCCTTTGATTTTTTTTTTTTCTTAACTATGGGGGGGAGGAAAAGCAAGTTGATCCTCCACGATACCAAGAAATTTGCTGTTGGGGCCTCAAAAACAGAATCACCCAATGGCCACTCGGGTTCCTTGCTGGGTGGGATTTGGTGTAATGCAACCTCTAATATTGTTCTTGTACAATATTCCCCATATTCACACATAAAGTTCTTTGCGGGGCAGGCGTATAAACTTTATTTTCTCTCTCTCTCTCTCTCGCCATGTGGGTGTGTTTGAAATCGTAACCATGGCTGTATCCATAACCATTGCATCCATTTGTTGAGCTTCAATGATTGGTTGGGAAGTGTGCTGAGAAAACGTTTGAGTTTCAGTTTTCCCCAAATTGCTTTGCTTTGCCCTTTGGTAGTTAAGGAGATGACCGATATTTAGTCAGCTTAGTAACGGAAATGGTTAAAATCCAGGCGTAGCTGGCCAAGGTAAGGGAAAGAGAAGGTTCCACCTGCGTCGCTAAACATTGTGATTAAGCTTCTCCGAAGAGAGAGAGAGAGTAATCCTCTGGAACAATGAACGGAACAAGTAAGTTAGTAATATACATTGAGTTTCTTTTTCTAATTATACAATAGACTATCTCTAAGCACCAAACGTCTTCAACTGGATCTCCGGTGCTTGTTCAAAAGAATCTTGCGATTGGTTAATCGTACGACCGTTGGTGCCGGCATTCAACTTGACTATTTCCTCCGCCAATTTCTTTTGCTCCTCGTCAAGATAGGAATTGACCACTTGCTTGAAACTGTTGGCATTCTGTTGTACCAAAAAGATCAACTTCTCGTGCAAATAAGACTTGTCCACTTCTTCTTGTCTCACCAAAACTGGAACTATTATCGAGTACAACGCAATTTGTTTCTGCTCATCGTCAACAACCAACCTGGTGAACAACATCAATATTTCTATGGCTATTCTTGGTTCGATACTGTATTCGTCACGTCCGCCACTAAGATGCTTGATCAATGAGCTAATCAAGAACTTAATAACCGCCAAGTTTTCGTGCAGCTTATGACTGAACTGCAACAACGATTTGATGCATTGTATTCCCGTGGCTGCCGTTTCATTGTTCTCAAGCAATTGCAACAAAGAGTGACTCAAGTTCTTTGACGACTCGTCACTCAACTTCACCCCGCCATTGGTAACCAAGATCAATGTGGTAATCACCGAATAGTTGTTCTGGACGTCAATCTCAAAGTTTTCACGGATATTGTTGTAGAAAGTGGTGACCAAATCTGGGGCAACTTTGTGGGATTCAACAACAATCAGTTTCAAAAGTGGCACAATCAAGGAAATCAATAGCCTATTCTTGCTCTCGTAAATCTTTGCGAAAATGTAAAGCAAACAAGAGTACAAGTCGGCTCTCACAACGTCAGGCAATGCAATCGTCATTTCTTCCAAATTCTCAAACGCTTTCTTCAACACCAATAAGTTGGCAGCACTGTCAACATGCTTGAGAACCAACTGGTTAGATTCATTGTTTGGGTCGAAATCAGATCTCAAGAATGGGAGAATACGGAACAATGGCAACATGGCGATTCTAATCAATTCAAACAACTTGTCAAAGCCAGACTCCAAATCATCCTTGTGTGCCTTGACATATGTGTGGAACAAAATACTGATGATCTCAACCAAAGAACATTGAATCTCGGTATCATCGTCAATCAAAATGAGTCTGTCAAACAAGTCCACAATCTCACCAAATATCTCGTTATTGAACAAAAGTGTGACCAAATCAGGGCTCTTGACTAATCTTTTCACGGACATCAAAATCTCGGGCACGTTTCTGTTCTTGATCAACGACTCCACACACTGACTGAACAAGATGAAGAAAAAGTTCTGTGCGTCTCCAGACAACTGCTTGTTGATGAATTCGCTGTTGGTTTCTAACTCCGAACTCAACACACTCACAAGGTTGATCCAATAGTTTCCATAAATCTCCAACTCCCTACTGGAAGACTCGCTGTATTTCAAAGTGGAGAATTCACGCAACACCAAGATCCAAAGTGACGTCAACAACGTAGAATATTTCGCCAAAGTCTCGGCAAATTCAGGCTCCACGTTCTCTGGGTCTTCATAGACATCGATTTTAAGAACAGCCCAACAATTCAAGATCGACAACTGTATGGACTTTCTTCCAAACTCCGACATGTTTTCCAAGAACCCAAAACGAACAAACTTGCTTGATGAAATTTCCTCCAATAAGTAGATCAAGGTCTTTAGGATTCTCTGTTTCGAGTAGAACTTTATTCTTGGGAGGTTGATAAACTTGGAGGACACGTTGATGGCATCGACAATCACCTTGTAGTCGTTACCAGGAGCAAAACAAGGAATCAAAGCACTGATGATTTGTGCTTGCTGTTGTTCCAATATGGACACACCTGGATATAACGGATCAGCGAGTTCGCCAAACAATCCCAATGCTCTGTTCAACAACTCGATACCTTTGATTTTGATTTCAGTGATTGACGAAGTCGAACCTAAAAATGAGAGCTTGACAATGTCGGCGATCTTGAGCTTCAATCTATCAATCAATTTAGGGTTTCTGACGGCCAATTCCAACAAATGGTTCAACAACTCATAGATGAACAATTTGAATTCCCAAGAAATAGGCTCGTTCTTGTCCAAATCCGACAGATTGTCTCCCACGATGTTTTCAATCTCTTCATCTCTAAAGTCAACATTGTTCACGCTCTTCTTCTTTTGTCT
>JAJSEA010000578.1:0-13890 GCA_026724345.1 Candida sp. AC06 | reverse complement strand
GTGAAGTCGTCTTGGTCAAATCCATCCAAACTGACAACACCGTTGTTCTTTGTCTGCACTCTTAATTCGTAGCCTTTAGAACCTCTTGACCAGGATGCCACCAAGATCTCTTCCCTGGGTAAAAGAAATGGCTGTTGTTGAGTTGATGTCGATGAGCCGTTCAGGGCCGTGTTTGCTTTCCACCCAAGACCAGACTCTGCAATACGCATACGTCCGTTACTCCTAGATTGATTCAAATAGATCTTTGCAAAATCGGTATTAACCATTGTTTTTGGTGTTGTTGTTGAGCAAAGCAACTCGTTTCGTTCGTCTTCTGAGTTTAAAAATGAATGAACGGAAGAGAATGAAAGAAAAAAAAATTGTTGCGATAGACACGCGTTGCGACATTCTCTTTCCCTGAGACGCGATATTTAGTTATACGACATTTCTGCGTTTATAAGAATTATAGATACACATTATGAAAGGTTTGGCTTGTGCAAGCTGAGCTTCTCCTTGACCTTATCCAATACATATCCTCTAAACTTCGACTCACTGGATTTTCTCTGTATGGTCTGCAACACCTTGCATGGCTTCATCTTCTCAATGTAGATCAACAAAGTTAACGTAAACAAGCTGCTACTAAACACATCCGTCTCGCAGGATATATCAAACCCATACTTTGCCTTCAACTTCACAGCAATGTGGTCCTGGAAATTATACCTCTTCTTTTCAACAATCAACCTGTGGCATCTGCCCATACTAATATCGATAATCTTCTTGTGGCTGAACAAATCCACAAACAAGTCCTTCAATATTCTCAACTCGTAGTCCTCAATAATCATGTTCCCTGTGAACGGCAACTTAGCAAAGCACAAATCAAACCCCAAGGCAAACTGTTCGGCAAACGTGCTCGAATTGCACCCCAATTTCCACGTCTGCAAAATCAACGCCTCGACACGCTTGCACAACGCAATGGTGGACGACTCCAATAAATAATACCACTTGACAATCAGGTGCGACAAGATGCCCTGGTTCTTGCTCGCCTTGAAAATGCCGCGGTGCAACGCAGGCAACGTGGGCCCAATTATCTGGTCCAACTGCTTCGTCACCTGCGTCTCAGTGTCCGGAACGTCAGCGAGCTGCCTGGTGAACGGAATCAATGAAGACTGGTAGGATGGAGGGATGGTCTCATAGATATTTGGTGACTCTGCCATTGATCGTTTTAGAAAAGGATTGGCCCAGTGTGATAGCGTTGTTGTTATATGGGTGGTGACGGTGTTGGTTGTGGGTGTGGTTTTGATGCAACTATGTACAATTTTTTGTATTTTTAGTTATAATTTTGCAGGGAAATTTATATAAAAGATGTATTTCGCAGCATTTCAAAATATATACGAGTTGGGGTTGGTGTGGCAAGGAAATTTTAGCATCGAACGTCAGTACGACCATCAGAAGTAAGCTTTGAATGAGTGAGGGGTGGACCCATGCTCTACTGGGAAACTATACGAGAAATCGCTTTAAGTAGAAGCTATAAATATGGACAAATTGATTCAATCTACGTGTATGGATATTTTTTGTGGATTGGATGATGGTGATGGTGATGATGTCACCAGCAGCTCAACATATCACGTTGCTCCGGTACCGCTCTGGCGGGGCGAAACCGTGCGGCCGGCCCACTACCACCAGAAAAAGAAAAGATCTCGATCTGTAGTTTGTTCCTTGGGTGATAAAGCGGAAAAGCGAGAAAAAGAGTCACCGCACACTCACAATCGAAAAATTTTTAGAACCCAGAGATTTTCCAGTACCCTTTCTTTGTCCTGAATCTCCTTCTTCAATCTATAATAGACAATTATTGCCATACACACCATGTCAGTTAAGAAAGCCGGTGTTTTAGGAGCCACGGGATCCGTTGGCCAAAGATTCATTTTGTTATTGTCCAAGCACCCAGAGTTTGAAATCCACGCCTTGGGCGCTTCTGCCAGATCAGCAGGCAAGAAGTACAAGGATGCTGCAAACTGGAAACAGGCGGAGGTTTTACCAGCCAAGGAGCAAGACGTCGTTGTGCAAGAATGTAAACCAGAGGGTAACTTTTTGGAATGTGACGTTGTTTTCTCCGGTTTGGACGCCGATGTCGCTGGTGACATTGAAAAGTCCTTTGTTGACGCCGGCTTGGCTGTTGTCTCCAACGCCAAAAACTACAGAAGAGAAAAAGACGTGCCATTAGTTGTCCCAATCGTCAACCCAGAACACATTGACGTTGTTGAAAACAAACTCAAGCAAGCTGCCGCCAAGGGCGAGAAGAAGCCAGGCTTCATCATCTGTATCTCCAACTGTTCCACCGCTGGTTTAGTCGCCCCATTGAAGCCATTGGTTGACAAGTTTGGTCCAATCGATGCTTTGACCGCCACCACATTGCAAGCCATCTCGGGCGCTGGGTTCTCGCCTGGTGTTTCCGGTATGGACATCTTGGACAACATTGTGCCATACATCAGCGGTGAAGAAGAGAAGTTGGAGTGGGAAACCAAGAAGATCTTGGGTGGTGTCAACAAAGAAGGTACCGAGTTTGCCCCAATCTCAAACGACGACTTGAAGGTCAGTGCTCAGTGTAACAGAGTGCCTGTCATTGACGGACACACTGAGTGTATTTCTTTCAGATTCGCTAACAGACCAGCTCCTTCCGTCGAGGAAATTAAGCAATGTTTAAGAGACTACGAGTGTGAAGCCAGCAAGTTGGGCTGTAGCTCTGCTCCAAAGCAAACCATCCATGTGTTGGAACAAGCCGATAGACCTCAGCCTAGATTGGACAGGGAAAGAGACAACGGGTACGCTGTTTCTGTTGGTAGAGTTAGAGAAGATCCTTTGTTGGATTTCAAGATGGTTGTTTTGTCCCACAACACCATCATCGGTGCCGCTGGTTCTGGTATTTTGATTGCCGAAATATTGAAAGCAAAGAACATCATTTAGGGGCCGAGTCACGTGCGTGCTCTCTCTTCTCTTGTTTTATAGAATTTTTCTTTGTCACGTCAACTTTTCCAAACAGAAAATAACGTTTTTACTTTTAGATACAAGACTGTAAGGTAGGGTGGGCAACGAGTCAGATGTCACCGCGGTTCAGGTGGATTTCTCAATGTGAGGTGATTGATGAAGAGAATGTAGAGGAACACATCTTTGAATTGTACTCAGAAAGGGAACTACAAAATAATCTCGGTTATCACGACAGGACTGCCGACAAGATCGCCATTGAGTTGCCCCACAGTCACCAAGGCTTCAACATATCCCAATCCTTGAGTCGTCTATCCGACCATAAGATCAATTCGTCGACTACCGGGTTCGTGTGCTGGGATGCGTCCATATACTTTGCCGACTGGTTGCTGGCGTGCCTGGTGTGTCCCGTGACGTTATCCAAGGACTTCACCGTGCTTGAATTGGGTTCCGGAGTCGGTGGGATTGTCGCTTGTGCTCTTCAGGATAAGGTAGGTCGGTACGTTGCGACTGATCAGAAGCACCTTTTGGGGTTGCTTGAAGAGAATATTCTGAACAATACGTCTAGGAAGAACTACGACGTGGTTGAGTTCGATTGGGAGGATATTGAGTGCGGATTAGAGACGTTGAAGGAATTGGGAGTGGATAGCGAGTCTGTTGACGTTGTCGTTGCTTGTGACACCATCTATAACGAGTACTTGGTCCCGTACTTTCTCAACGCCATGAAGAGCGTCATGTCAGGCAGTACTGTAGCTCTTGTGTGTCTTCAGTTGCGAGACTCGATTACGTTTGAGCATTTCGTGCACACGATCATCGACGACGAAGAACTTGAGTTGTATAATGTGTCAGGGAGATTATTGAGTGCTGAGTTGAATAACGGGTTTGTAGTATATGCACTTACAAAGAAGTAGATGAAAAAAGCCCTTGAAAAGTTGCTGGAACAGTCAGTCGAAAAAAAGCGGTCTTGAAAGTTTCCTCTCACTCCACGACCCAGCATCAACAAAAAAATTAAACCACCCAGCCAGCCGGACAGCAGCACACAGGAAGATACCAGTACGACTAGTTTTCCTCCCTTTCCTTTATCATTTCATTGCATACCATCATCAGAGGTAATCAGGTGTCACTGATATTCCACCCCTAACAACTACCCACGCACACTCGCACATTTTTTTTTCGCTTCCTTTTGAAAGAGGTGGTTTGCCAGATAACCACGAGATTGCATTTTTTTTCTTCTTTTCTTCCCACCATATCATTTTAACATCACATGTCTGCATTTGGAAGTACAACTGTCACAAGGGGAGACGCATCCATGAACAGTAGCACATTCAACAACAATAATGAGCTGTTTGGCGACTCACGAAGGAACAGGAAGAAACCGTTTAAAATGAATGGAACCGCAGGAGGGTTCAGCAATCCCAGTGCAACACAAACAGGAGCATCTCCAGATAAAGCGAAACTACCACGGGGTAAGAACCTACTGAAAAGATTTAACCAAGGCAAAGAAAGAAGCGAGTCGCCGTCGGTGAGTACGCGGCCAACTACATCGTCGGGAAAGGTACAGGTGTTTGACGATGATGATGTCCATGCCACGGGCCCATTGTTCACAGATCCAGCATTCTTTGGGTTTACTAATCAAAAACCACAAACTTCGACTAGACCAGTGCCGAAGTACTTCCTCACCCAGCCTAAGTTATTGCATACTCCAGAGTTTATACAGAACCAGTGGGATAAAGAGAACCAGGAGAAGATGACTGGGATGGAAGTGGAAAATCAAGGAAGAGACTACCAAGGTTTATACGAAGATTTCCAGAAGTTGAGAGATACAGAAAGAGCCAAAATGGAAGAGTTGGGGCTAGTGGATGCAGAAAACTCCGCCAAGGATTTGACAGAAGCTATTACATTTCAGGGTTCATGTTTGGATATGTGTCCGGTGTTCGAGAGAGTTCGACGACAATTGGAAAACAACGTCAAGGCATTAGAAAAAGATCCAGTTACGAATAAAATATCACGAGAAAGAGCGGTCAAGGCGTTTTCGAGACCAGCTGCTGGTCAACCGCCACCATTACCTTCCGATGTCAGACCACCTTTTGTGTTGAAGCAAACTTTGGACTATCTCGTTGACAACATCGTACTGCAGCTTCCAGATGCACATTCCTTCGTATGGGATAGAACGAGATCGATTCGACAAGATTTCACTTACCAGAACAGTTTTGGTCCCGAAGCAGTTGATTGTAACGAGAGGATCGTTAGAATACATTTGTTATCGTTACATATCATGGCTGGTGGAGATGTTGAGTACTCCCAACAACAAGAATTAGAACAGTTCAACAAGGCATTACAAACACTAATGGAAATCTACCAAGACGTACGCACTAACGGTGGGAAGTCACCCAACGAAGCAGAGTTCAGGGCGTATCATTTGTTGAGTCATGTTAGAGATCCTGACTTGGAAAGGCAGATTCAAAACTTGCCAAACAGCATTTACCAGGACCCGAAAGTTCAGCTTGCATTAAGGTTTAGAAACATCATGACGCAAAACAATGTCGTGGAAAGAGGAGTGACGAATCTTGTTGGTGCCTTGAATTCGTATTCTGAGTTTTTCAGACTAGTGTACAGTGACGAAACTCCATTATTGATGGCGTGCTTATTGGAAACCCACTTCAACGAAGTCAGATTTTATGCATTGAAGGCTATGTCCAGGAGCTACCACACAAAGACCAAACCATATCCATTAGCGAGATTGCAAGAAGTGTTGGGGTACGACTCTCCTGAAAAGTTGATCAAGTTCCTTAGTTATTACGAGATTGATACATTGAATGTTAATGGAGAAGTATTTGTCGACTTGTTCAACAAGGAAAAGTTGGAGAAGCAGTACAAGTTGAATTCGTTCCTTGAAAAGGCGAAGTACTCGCCTCCATATTCTACCCAATTGGATAAGAAATACAATGGTCAGGACTTGAAGTCTTTTGTCAACAGTGGTCTTCCAAATAGATTGATCAAGTTTGACACTCAACCAATCGTGATTAAACCAAAGTCCGCCCCAGTTGCATTCCAGCCCCCAAAGATTCTGACTTCAATTCCATTCCAAGCGCCTTCAGCTCCACCTATACTACCACCTGCTTCCACCACCAAACCTGGGTTATTTAAACCACTTGAATCTACCAATGACGGCATAAAACCCAATGCATTCCAGTTTACCCCAACTCCAGCTCAGCCAAACAACAACGGCTTGTTCCAGGACAAAGGTAAAACTGAACCACCAACGAAACCTACATTTCAGTTCACCCCTAATGAAGCTCCACCTAACGATCTATTCAAGCTTGCTCCCAAACCAAATGAAGCTCCGCCGGTGGACAAGACAAAACCAAAGATAGACTTTGGGTTCACGAAATCTGCTGCATTTGATACAGCAGCTCCCAAGATCCACTCAAGTGTCAATCCACCTCTGGCGCAGGAACCATTGAAACCTATATTGAAGATGGATCAAAAAATGACACCTACCCCAACACAACCCCCTGTCGCGACAATCGCTCCAGCTGCTGCACCACAGAAGAAGAAGCTTACGGATGAACCGAAATTCCCACAGGCACTTGGTCAAGTGTATCAAGATATCTTGAAGAGTACCCTTGATTCCGAGTTGCAACTAATTTTGTCCAGAATCCTACACGATTTCCTGGCCGCGAATGAAAGAAAGAGGGTTGTCAAGTTGCTAGGCGAGGAGTTGTACGAGGCATTCTTCACGGATATCGTCTACGAACTCACTTATGAAGCCAAGGCTTACCAGTTTTATGTCCAAAATTTGAAAAAGAGATGTATTAGATCAATTATTAGAAACAGCAAAAAAGCAATGAAGAAATTTAAAGAAAAGAGAACGAAAATGGAAGAGTTAAGGTCAATTAGTTTAAACAAGAAGAAGAAAAGAAGAGAATCAGTTTCAAGTATCGATAGTAACGCCTCCAGCGTGCTGCTCAAGAGAAGAAGACACAATGAAAGTTTGGCTGATGTTAGTTTGATCAGTGCGAAACAACACGAGGTCCATGAATTGTGGACACCAATCGATGTAAAGAAGTTTATTGATGTCTGCTCCAACGATTTGCATTTGAAGATTAACGAAGAGAACTTGGATTTGAAATTTGTGTTGATTGTTGAGAACTGGAAGTCGCTGTACTCGAAATGGTTAAATTCGAAATTGGGGTTAAAGGCAAACATGAGATTACTGGTCTATGAGAACTTTGTCCAGAACGAGAAGATTGATTTGAGTATCACGAGTTTACCAGGCAACAACTACTTGAACAAAGATTTCTTCAGCAAGACTGCGTTTGTGTTGTTTGAATGTGGGTTGACGTTGCCGAATGAGTTGTCCATTGAGGACAAATTAAAGAAGGACGAGAGGTCATTGAACAAGATTATTTCGTTGGTGGACAAGTACAGTTACTATAAAGTCCTGATTATTGTCACGTTTTGGGATGTCTCTGAGTCAGGTATATCCAGTCAAGAGGTTGCCCAGCATTTGAATTTGGGTCAGTGTACTGGTGTTGCAAATTTGCAAAACTTGATACTATGTGATATGACTGTCAAACATGGGAACATCAACAACATACTTTCCCAAGCATTCATTAAAGTGGGCCAAGATTTCACAGGCGGCTTGACTTCACGGGGTATCAAGCGCCAAGTCAAGCAAGACAGTTTGAAGAAGCAGCAATTGCAAATGGTGCCAGCTGCTAAGACTCCACAGAATGAGAAAATCGACAAACTAGAAACGAAAATGTTGGATAAAGCCAAGAGTTTGAGGAAGTACGAATACTTGAACAATCATGTAAATACCACCAGTTCCAAAGCGTACCAGTATCGAAGAAGTGCTTGCGGCAGCACGACGCTTAACAAGTCGTCGGTGCTCAATTACCTAGCTCAGAAGAATCTCCATGCAAACACAAGCAACAACAGCACGTTCTTGAGTTCCTCAATCATGACAAACAACAATGATAGCATTCTACAAGGATTTGGCAACGGGGTTATTGAAGAAAGCACGCCTTCTACGTCGCCCAAGGGAAAGAAGAGGAAAGCCGATGGTGGTTCCAGTAGTTTGAGTCAGTTACAAGAGTTGACGGCCAGCATAAAGAAAAGGTACAAGAAATAGAGCTACGAGGTGCATAGGACATTTTGTTTATTATTATTTTATAGAGTTATAAGCAAAGTTACAGTTTAGGCTTTTTTAATTACCGATACTTGGTAATTACGTGGTAGGTAGTCACCACTTTCTCGCTAGCACCGGAAAATCGCTTGTTTGCGTGGGCTGGAGCACGGAAGAGTGACAAGTTAAGCCGACCCTCTTTTGTCTGTGGATATGTGCAGCGTACCACCACTTCCGAGGGCGGTTATTACCATGTAGACCAAAAAAAGCTCTGATACAGAAGCCTGGCTAAATGGTCACGTTACCCTCTTGTGGGATTTGGACTTCTTTGCCGTACTCCCAGGGTATTTGTTTCTGCTTTTTTTTAGGGAAATTTCTTTTCATTACACCTTCATCCTGAGCTGTTCATTTTTTCTCTCTCACCCTTTGTTTGCCCTGAGTGCTCACTCCTCCATCAACAACAACAACTCATAAAAAAAAGAGCAAGAGTTTCTAGTTTTTTCACGAGTACTATCGTCACACTTTCTTGTAACCAGAGGTTAACCCACTTTCACTTGCTTGCAAAAATATATTCCTAGAGTTATCAAAGATGGAACTTTTCAAAGACGCAGCGAAGAATTTTAACCTTTACGAAGTCAAGGCCTACGTTCGTAAGGCACAAAACGGTATGTCTTTCACTAACACCCCCCGACGGGGTTGAAACCTCCACGCCCACCCCCTGATCAAGATTACTAACTTCTGAATCTAGTTGCTATGAACTTGACTGAAATGGAATCGAAGGTCCGTGAAGCCACGAACAATGAACCATGGGGGGCCTCGAGCACGTTGATGGCACAAATTGCCGCAGGGACCTACAACTACAGGGAACGTGAGGAGATCATTGCGTTTATCTTTCGTAGGTTCACCGAGAAGGCAGCCAACGAGTGGAGACAGATCTACAAGTCCTTGCAATTGTTGGAGTACTTGCTCAAGAACGGGTCCGAGAGGATCATTGACGACGTGCGTGCCAACATTTCCTTGATCCAGATGTTGAAGTCGTTCCACTACATAGACCTGAAGGGGAGAGACCAAGGGATGTCCGTGAGAGTCAAGGCAAAGAACTTGATTGCATTCTTGGGAGATGACAACCAAATTAGAGAAGAGAGAAAGAAGGCTAGACAGAATGCAAAGAAGTTTGGTACTGCGGCTTCGGTGTCGAGCTCAGGCGGCGGACTTTATGGAAATTTCGGCGGAGATGACGAATCTTATACCTCAAGAGTCGTTGGTGATGGTGGTGTCTTTGGTGCCAGATATGGAGATACTGCTGATGAACAGCAGTTTGACGAGTATGAAGTTGCCTCATCGGCTTCCGCAGCTGCTGCCTCGGCTCCAGCTGTTTCTACTTCTGCAGCCAAGTCCAAACCAACCGCTGCTGTCACTAAACCTAAGCAAGATGATTTGTTTGGCGACTTGTTGGATTTTGATGGTCCAGCCACCACTTCCTCTGCTCCAGCCGCTACTACCAACGCTGGCGGTGCTGATGACGACGATGACTTTGATGATTTCCAGGCTGCCCCAAGCACTGGCACCAAACCACAGCAACAACAACAACATCAATCATTCTTCCAAGCCCAAACTCAATCACAACCACAACAACCACTATTCCAAACTCAACAGTCATTCCAATCATTCCAGACGGCTCAATCATTCCAAGCACAACCACAATCGCAACCAAACTACCATGTTAATTCCCAACAGCAACAAGCTCAAAAACTCCCAGCTGCACCCAAAGCCGACCCATTCAGTGGCCTTTTCTCCACTGCCACCTCCAACTCCCGCAAAACTACAAACACATCCAACACACCAACCACTCCATCTGCTAGTTCTGCTACTCCCGTGGCTTCTGTCACGCCAACTACACAGACCAATACTAATGGAAACAACAATTCCAACGGCAGTGACATAGATTTGTTAAGTTTTTAAGGTGTTGTATAGATTTTGTTCTCTTTTTTTATATATACTTTGTTGATTATAAATATAGTTGTTCTTTACGTTGATCAAAGGGTGGTGGGTTCGGGTACCCCAGGAATCCGCCGTGGTTAGTGATTCGAGTCGAGTCCATGTAGCCACAAATCAAGCGAGCAAAAAAATTACAAAACTTAACACATACACCAGATAAGTCAGCAACAGCAACAAGCCATGTCAGATAAGGAACAAGACCAATTAACAGAAGACACCTCCGATACCGAATTGTCCAAGGAGGAGAGATTAGAAGCTGCCAGAAAGAAGTTCGAGGAGTTGAAAAAGAAGAACAAGAAGAAGAAGGGCAAGAAAAGTAAGAAGCTGGAAGGTGCTGAGGAGAGTACTGCTGAGAATACGCCTGCTCCTGAGGAGGATGCGGAAGAAGAGGTGAAGGATGATGCTGAGGAAAAGAAAGAGGAGGTGAAGGAGGAGCCAAAGGAAGAACCTACAGCGGAGGTAAAGGAAGAACCTAAGGAGGAGCCCAAAGAGGCGCCTAAAGAAGAGACTAAACTCGAAGAACCACCATCCACAGAATCCACATCTGAGCCACTGGGTGATTACGTCAAGCAAATAGAGGAATTGAAACAAACTATAGAGCAACAGAAATCGACCATCAAGAAGTTGCGTGACGAAAACACCGACTTGAAACTCTCGAAAATGGACTTGAACGACAAGATACATTCCTTGGAATTAGAGAACAAGAATTTGAAAGCATTGACTTCGTCGGTCTCTGCTGGTCAAAGCGCTACTGCCAGCCCAGCTGCCGTTTTCAGAGATACCGTCAAGCCCGCCAAACCGGTGTTTACAAGAAACGACTATGCATCGATATCACAACAGAGCTTTACCAAATTCAACGCCACGGATGACTTTAGGGAGAAATTGATGGTGTGGAAAGGCTGGCAAGTAGACATGACCAACTGGAATGGCAGCGGAGCTACCCAGAAGGTTGCCTTGTAATTACAAAAACACAGATGGTCCCACCCGAGATGTTAAGGAATATATAATGAAGGTTTGATACTATGTACAAATAATGAACCCGATAAATATAACCAAGAATCATCTAACTCTAAAGACTGCTCTGCCGTGAACACCTATCTTCGCAGCATCCTGAACCTCAAGGAGTTCTTTGGCGTTGTCGATGAAAATACACTCAGCCGGCTGCAATGGCTGAAGGTGTCTAACCTTGAGCCCAGAAGCCAAAGCCTTGACTTCTTCCTTTGACAAGTTGATCCATCTTTTTGGAGTCGAGATCATTTCGATCTCGTTTATGACAGGAAGGTTATTTCTATATTTCAAATCTAACCATAGTCTTCTCGAAGCTATGTTATCTGGAGTGGCGGTTACGGGGACTCGGTCTGGGCCCTTGGTGGATCCAGTCGTCACTCCCCCTATGAACCCCTGTTGGTACAAGGCCATGGATGCTAGCAAGTTGGTTCTGTTGTATGGAACGGAAGTCTTGGACAAAGTGACATTTAAACAGTTCTTTAAGTGGGCACAGTACCTAGATAATTGAACTAAGGAAGGCATGATCGAGGATGGGTCGTGGTGCTGGTAGTGGCGCCTTGGATATCTCTTGAACGGGTTTGAAAAATTTTTCCTTCCTCAGTCTCTCGCTCTCTCGTAGGCTTCCCAATCAAATTTTTCGCGCGAACGATATTTGGATGTCAAAGAGAACAAAAAAGAGGTGATTCTGGTTCACAGTCTTTTTCCCACCAACACAGGATTCCAAGAATACTACCCACACTATCCGTTCATGTTTGTTAGATCATTATTGAGATGCCAGTCTCAGCTTTTATCTAGAAGACTCATAACACCATCTAAGTTTGGGAAACACCCATCTTTACTCAATCAAAGCCCGATGAGCGTTATCAGGAGATGCTACGCCAGCGGCCCAACACCCAAAAAGAAGGAACCAGTGGTCAGATACTTGTTCTACATGGTTGTTCTCTCATGGGTGGCTATGTACTATGTTGCTAACAGAGTCGACAAGAAAACTGTCAAGCAGAGCTTCACTGAGCGTGAGTTCCAGCAATATGAAGAAGAAACAGGAGTTAAAAGAAGAAACAAGTTGATAAGCAGTGACTTGAACAACAAGTACAAGTTCTATGTCATTCCTTACATCTACGATAACGACCAATTGTCCAAGATTGTCAATTTGTTGAAGTCGAAAGACGAAGGTGCCAACGTGAAAATCATTGACCCAAGCGAGTTGATTGAACAGCAGAAACAAGACGAGGGTTTGCGATACCATTACTTGTTACAGGACTTGGATGAGCAAAAGAGACCATACCCACAGGGCTTGATAACTGCTCTTATCAAACAAGACATCAACAACTACATGAACACCAGACAGGGGACATTCGACACGAACTTTATTATCAAAAACTACCCACAAACAACAGCTGAAGCAATCAAGTTTGAGAATGACGTTGCTGACATTCAAAAGTGTTTAATCTTGCATTTCGACATGTTGAACGAGTTGCCCAAGTACAAGAGCGTCGACGAGAAGCGTGCCATTGAGAATGTCAACGGGTATTTCGATTCTGTTGGCAGGGCCAAGACGTTAGTCGACAAGTTCGACCCAATGGACCAAGAGTTTGAAGAGATTATGATGGAGGATCTCTAGGTCTATGCTGTATCTAGTGTCATTTATTATTCATGTAAATAGATCGTCTGGGGTTTCAAACTTTAGGTTTGCGTTCCTGGCAAACTGCAAGTCACTATCCAGGAAGTCGTTCTTCCGTCCAGCTGCATCACCAATAAAGAAACTATTCTCGTAATCAATGTCTTGCGTAATCTCTCTGGACTTGAGATCCTCTAAGAAACTTTCCCACATCCCAGGCTGTGGCTTCCGCATAGTGGCATGCAACTTCTCAGTACTCAAGTTCATCAAAGTCTGGCTCTTTTTACCGGATGGTCTCTTTGGTGATCCATAAACGAAAACGTCCTGGATACCTTTGTCACGCAACGCTTCAACCACTTGATCAAGCTTGGTTGTGAAGCTGATGTATGATTTGGTTGATTTCGGTACAGCCACCACACCACCCTGGTTAGTGAACACCACAATGACGTATCCATCCTCGTACAACTCTAACAATTTGTCTAATACCTTGTCGCTCCACCATTTCCAGTCGTCTGCACCTCTGGCGAATTTACCGCCTGATTTCGTCTTGATTAACGTCCCGTCTAGATCAAATGCAGCAACTTTGATCTTGTCACTTGTGATTGATGCCTCCTTGGGGATTCTCCTGATCAAGTGACTGCCAACCACTTGCCATGCGGATTCGTCTTGGTTGTTTACTTTCTCCGCGATGATGCTCTCTGGAGTAGCTGTTCGTTTTAGATTCACAGACGAAACCTTCGTGACTTTGCTTTTTTTCTTCATCATTGCGAAGACATCTGTCTTTGATTCATTCTTGTTTGTCATTGGAAGTGGTAGTAAAACTGAAGTGATGTTGATACTTGGAAACGCGTGGTAAAAAAAAAATCTGGCAACACAAACATCACCGTCACCACAACATGGCTGACAACCAACAAGATAAGGAAAAGATCACCACAGATCAGTATGGGAGAAAAAAGTGGAACTTAGAAGTATATGCCGCGGAGGCACGGAACAAGAAGAGACAGGGGGAAACACCTGCTGGTACAGCCCACCAGATCCAGGACGATTCATCATCATTGGAATACATATCCCAGAGGAATAAACTCCTAGATCAGCTGCTCAGTGCAGTGAAGAAGTACAATCTCATATCGCCAGAGTCATCAACAACCACAACCACCTACGGCAAGAACAAACGGTT